>APFE031288277.1:11799-90077 GCA_000404065.3 Pinus taeda | reverse complement strand
TTATACGTACAATAAATGGGCGAATCTCGATGGTATATAGGAAAAATGGAAGGCCATTTTATCAATAATATAATATGTATATGTAATTTTTTGGTGAATCTCTCACAAGTCATGGCGAATATTTTACTCAATTATAAAATATTGTAAGATCTTGGTGAGTCTTTCACTAAATATTAAAACTTTGTAAAGTCCTAGTGAATCTTAGCGTTGTGAACTCTTAGAGAATTTTTG
This sequence comes from Pinus taeda, assembly GCA_000404065.3. Lineage (NCBI taxonomy): Eukaryota > Viridiplantae > Streptophyta > Pinopsida > Pinales > Pinaceae > Pinus > Pinus taeda. Next base: position 89,846 of record APFE031288277.1, on the reverse strand, counting down.
AAAATGTATAAAACCATATATGACAAGGGCCACATGGTGGCAATATCACTATTTTTTTTTCACATTTCCACGACATGGAACTTGTTTATAAAATTATAAAAAAGCCAACCAAGTCCCTTATAATATGCAGGTAAGCTGATAACAAAGTTTGATACCTATACTATGCTTGTCTTCATTCAAGTGTCATAACTGCTATACTTAACACTGTGAATCACAACTCTCTCAGAACTCAACTCTATATTGTAATTAAAACCTTTGGAAATTGAATCTGACAACTCTATAAAAAGGATTAGTGAAATAGAAGATTTTGTGAATGAGCCCACTAACTATCACTGCTAAAAAATCAATCTAGACTATGAAGTCTTCCATCTTGATCACAATTGTGCTCATGATCAAGGGAGTGTGACCACCTGGCCTGACATAATGGCCATCATAACTTCCAATAATCAACAACCATCTTGCAAGGACATCCTAGCTCATGTCTCATGAATTTTATTGATCAATCTTAACTGATATAAATCTTATAAAGATAATATTAGAATCCTCTCCAGATTCATTCTTAATACAAGGGTAAAGGGAATTTTCTAGCTCAAGGCACTAGCCAATACCAACCTTGGTATTTGTGACCCCTTTGTGTGGATGCACCTACCTTGCCCCATTGGGTTTCTGCCTTTTAACATAGTTCAAGGATCACAAGGCTTTCCAATCTTCCTACTCCATTAGAAACACTTTATATGCTATACATAGTGAATGGAAAAGAAGAATTATAGAACACACAATTTCACAGAAGGAAGAAAAATCTTAGCCAGTTCAATATCAAAATCTTAACCGCTGATTAATAAAGAAAAACAAGTAGTGTAATGAATTGTACTGATTTATTTATTTACAAGCTATAAAGAATGTAGTGGAATGGAAAATATTACTTAGGCAACCCTTCAATATTTTCTACTAATATGTCTGCGCATGTACATATGAAATTAAGAGCATTGTTGAATACAAAGTTTCCTTTTCTCTTGCCTCCATTTTGACAAATCATTGTGAAATCAGTGTCACTTTGAATCTCCTTTCCTATGTGGATGTTTTGACAAATCAATGTGAAATCAAAGTCACTTTGAATTTCCTTTCCTGCGAGGGATCACATCCACAGTTGATTAGTAAAAGATAATCTACTATATATTATGTTCAAGAAACTGACTGCAATCTGGTTGCAAGGAAAATTTTAAGAACCCCCCCAAATTTATATGTATAATAAATGGGCGAATCTCCATGGTATATAGGAAAAGTGGAAGGTGATTTTATCAATAATATAATATGTATATATAATTTTTTGGCGAATCTCTCACGAGTCATGGCGAATATTTTACTCAATTATAAAATCTTTTAAGATCTTGGTAAGTCTTTCAATAAATAATAAAACTTTGTAAAGTCCTAGTGAATCTTAGCATTGTGAACTCTTAGAGAATTTTTGAAAATGTATAAAACCATATATGGCAAGAGCCACATGGTGGCAATATCACTATTTTTTTTTCACATTTCCACGACATGGAACTTGTTTATAAAATTATAAAAAAGCCAACCAAGTCCCTTATAATATGAAGGTAATCTTGTAACAAAGTTTGATACCTCTACTATGCTTGTCTTCATTCAAGTGTCATAACTGCTATACTTAACACTGTGAATCACAACTCTCTCATAACTCAACTCTATAGTGTAATTAAAACCTTTGGAAATTGAATCTGACAACTCTATAAAAAGGATTAGTGAAAAAGAAGATTTTGTGAATGAGCCCACTAACTATCACTGCTAAAAACTCAATCTAGACTATGAAGTCTTCCATCTTGATCACAATTGTGCTCATGATCAAGGGAATGTGACCACCTGACCTGACATAATGGCCATCATAGCTTCCAATAATCAACAACCACCTTGCAAGGACATCCTAGCTCATGTCTCATGAATTTTATTGATCAATTTAACTGATATAAATCTTATAACTAACAAAAATAAGTAGAATGGCTAGGGTTTCAGAAAGCGATTTTGCTGTCGCCACTGGCCAGAATGCCAGGAATCTAAGCTGCTTCTATTCAGCGCTTAGAGGAATTGATTCTGCAATGCACTGGTCCCTCCTTCTCCTCACACAAGACGCTGTTCTCACTGAAGCGACGAGATTAGTCATATAGGGGATGGCTGCTCGAGATGGCGGGAAGGCTTTGTAGCCATTCAATCCCCTGCTCCCTTTTCGACTCTCCTCAGCAGATTGACTCGGCTTTCCTGGGAAAAAAAACGAGGAGGAGGGCGAATCCGCGATGAAGCTTAATGTGGATGTGGTGCCGAAGAAAGCTGTGAACCTCCATGCGTTGTGCACAAGAGCGCATAGCCGTGGCAGCTCAGGCCTCTCTTCTGATCAGTGGCCTCTCTACAGATCTGTCGCCCTTTCCTTTGGAGCGGATCTGAGTTGGAGCGAAATCTACCTTCGGCAGAAGATATTTCCTCCCCTTCTGCCTCGTATGCGTCTAGAGATAGGGGACCCAAAAGCCTCTGGCCCTGTGTTTCTCTAGAAATCTCTTGAAAATTCCTCTGCCCCCTTTCAGGTTCAAATCGCACAGATCTCTGGAAAGACCATTCTGCAATGGGTATACCCTTCAGATCTGGTGCGAAACCTCAAAGTAAATCTGGAACACCGACTTGGGATCCCCTCTGCCCTACAGAGACTTATTTTCCAAGTTAAACAACTCGATGATCCTCTTCCTCTCTCTTCTTACAACATACAAAACAATAGTTCTTTAGTTTTTTCCCTTCGTTTGAGAGGTGGAGCTACAGGTCAATCCTCTTCTGCTCCTCCCTACTCCTACAAAGCTACAGTATGCTCTGAGATACCCATTTCCCCTGAACCTCCCAAGCCCAAGCCTTTCTTGGTTGACAAGTTGGAGGAGGTTCCCTTTGTTGAGATCTCCCACCCTGACCTTGCAGACGACACTCACAAATTCGCTGAAAGGGCCATCATCTGCAGATTCAACAGGCTCTGGCCTCGCTCAAAGGATCTTTATGACTGGATCAATGACAACTGGACTCACCACTGCAAGGTTTACTTCTGCGCAAAGGGATATTTTATAGTTCTTTTCGACAATCCTAAGCACTACGAAAAGGCCTTAGAAGAATGCCCTTGGTGCATGGGTTCAGCAGGACTCTTCTTAACTCCATGGTTCCCCGATTTTGACCCAGCTTCTGCAGTTATCACTAAAGCCCCTGTTTGGATCAGACTTCCAAAATTTTCCAGTTCACCTGTGGCACACAGCAGTCTACAAGAGAATAGGCAACACCTTGGACAACTTTTTAATGGGAGATTACTAGAGCGAACAACAAGGTCTCTACACATATGCTAGAATATTTGTGGAGCTAGATCTAAGTAAGGGACTGCCAAAGCAAATCAATCTCAATATCAATGACACTATTTGGACCCAGATCCTAGATTGCGAAAACACTGCCTTCCGGTGCCGCCACTGTCTCCTAACAGGGCACTTGCAGAACTCCTGCCCATCGCTGACTGCAAGAAAAAAAAAGGGAAACTTTGCAAAAACCAAACCCAAGTGTTGGACCCCCTGTTCTCCACCACCAGTAGTGAGCTCCGACTCCCCAAGCTCGGAGGATGAGGAAAGCGACTCAGAACCGGACCAGGTGCCTCAGTCAATGGATCCGTCCACAGATACTCAGGCGCACACCTCTATCACAGCAGTCTCCCAGGAACACGCCCATGAGACCTCCTCTTCTGAATAAGAAAAGGAGATCCCCAAGATATAGAATTCTAGTCTTCAGGTTGTTTTAGCTCATACTCCCCATGATGGATGGACAAAAGTCAATAAAAAGAAAGGGAAAAAACATTGTGTTGAAGTTTATGTCCTTGTGGGGTAAAAGTCAGTTAGTCAGTCTTTGCTCTCAAGTTATTTGATGAAGCTCCGAGATTGAATCTCTTTTTCTACGGGACCGAGGTTGATGGTTTCATCATTTCCGGTCTGCCGGTTTCTTGTCTCTCTTGATTGTACTATATTTTACTCAATAGAAATAGTCTAAATTTAGAAAAAAAAAAAAAGAAGATATAAATCTTATAAAAATAATATTAGAATCCTCTCCAGATTCATTCCTAATACAAGGGTAAAGGAAATTTTCTAGCTCAAGGCACTAGCCAATACCAGCCTTGTTATTTGTGACCCCTTTGTGTGGATGCACATACCTTGCCTCATTGGGTATCTGCCTTGTAACATAGTTCAAGGATCACAAGACTTTCTGATCTTCCTACTCCATTAGACACACTTTATATACTATACATAGTGAATGGAAAAGAAGCATTATAGAACACACAATTTCACAGAAGGAAGAAGAATCTTAGCCAGTTCAATATCAAAATCTTAACCACTGATTAATAAAGAAAAACAAGTAGTGTAATGAATTGTTCTGAGTTATTTATTTACAAGCTGTAAAGAATGTAGTAGAATGGAAAATATTACTTAGGCAACCCTTCAATATTTTCTACTAATATGTCTGCGCATGTACATATGAAATTAAGAGCATTGTTGAATACAAAGTTTCCTTTTCTCTGGCCTCCATTTTGACAAATCAGTGTGAAATGAGTGTCACTTTGAATCTCCTTTCCTATATGGATGTTTTGACAAATCAATGTGAAATCAAAGTCACTTTGAATTTCCTTTCCTGCGAGGGATCACATCCACAGTTGATTAGTAAAAGATAATCTACTATATATTATGTTTAAGAAACTGACTGCAATCTACAATGGAAAGGAGACCTCAATTCTTATTCTGAATTTGAATATCTCAGGACAACATAAGAAAAATGCATATGGCCTAAGTAGCTATAAAGCAATCACTCCATCATTACAAGACCACCTAGATTTCGGCACCTAATCTAGATAATGGACTAGTTGCAGTGCTTATTTGCATTAACACCATGGAAAAACAACAACAATGTTTCAATGCACACTTACTGGAAAAGTTGTAACATTCCAAGAATATTTAATGATAGCATCTAAACCTCGTAGCTATGGTGGGGAAACTAGGGAACCCAAATCTTGGAAGATATCTCATACCAAATATGAGAAAAAAATAAAAAAGGGAAAAAATCAAAATCTATAAATCAAGCAATGAATTGTTTACAAATCAAATACAATTCCTTTAACTAACAGTTAAATTGTGGTGATATATTTAAATATCTAGTAAGAGGGTAACTTCAAACCATGGAATATTACCTTTTTCATTACTGTCATCCCTTAGTGACTGAGATTAAAATCAATACTTATGGAACAAAATCAAGACATTGTTACATCAAGAGCCATAATTGATACATAATCAATCAATCAATTCCTGCTATAGCACAGGCTTGTTTCACAACCTCTATTTTCTCAATAAAAAAATCAAGACATTGTATGTGGTTATTGCCAAAAGGAAACTGCATTCTAATTTGGAAGAGGATCTTATCAAAAGACATGGATTTATTCAAAGCTACAAAACCGAATGGGTTACTAAAAAATAAGTTTGAATATGGGATCATGATACTTAAATTGAAAAAATATGCTTTCCTTTTAGAAACATTACAGTTATACAATGTTTTTTGAAAGCATTAGAATTTGATGTTAGGCCTTTCTATCAAGACAAATTTTCATTAACATAATGTAATTTCCTACCTGAAACGTTGTAGATATCCAAGAAAAAGTTGAAAAGCATAAGAGAACTTAGCATAATGTACTTTATTTCCTTCCTTAACATTCTTAAAGAGTTGAGACTCCCCAAGTCATCAGGTAACTTTCGAAGGAAATGACAGTTAGTAATAGTCCAACTCACAACTGAAGATGTGTCACAAATACGAGGGGGCATCTCCTCCAAATAACAAAAGTGCTCCAGGTTAAAATCTAGCATTATTGGAAGCTTCATGCTCCACTGAGTGTTATTGAACCTAGACATTTTTCTAATCTTCACTAAAAGCTTAAAGATAACTTCTCTAAGTTCTACATGACTTTACTATGCTCTTGAAGTGGGGGCACATGCAGCCTCTCCAAGTGAATAGTCTTAAACTAAGTGAAGATAAGGACGATAGATCATTCAATGTGGATCTCTTTAACCCATAATTGAATACTATGTCTCTCTTGAACCCATAATTGAATACTATTAGGACTTTCAAATTTTTCATGGAACTCAAAAATGTTGGAAGAAAGTATTTGCTTCTAGAAAAGAGTAAAACTAAAGCCTCTGCTTGAGGAAAATTGATGTCACACCACTAATACTTCTCCATGGAATTTGTAGAGGTAAACCACAAATGCATAATTCCATTAGAATATTGTGTTTATTGAATACACAAATGAAATCATTGCATTTTTTTAAAATTAAAATATCTTTTGAAATCAAAATTACCGAAATTACATATGGATAACCTAGTGGGTGTAGGATAAAATTCACCCGTGTCATTCACAAAAAGCATGAGAAAAAACCTAATACTATATGTAAAACCAAGAAAAATTCAAATTCATCACTTGTAGAGACCTTGTAACCACCCTGCCAATATACAAGTGTGTTCTTGTTTGCAGTTAGAAAAATTACCCAAATTACAATCTGTTTACTCCAGCCTATGTTGGAAAGTTATAGAAGGATGACTAGTGCAATCAATCCATTCCTTTTAGCCCTGTATTTGTTTCAGTTTAAAACAGAAGTATACAAATATACTTGTCCAATGTCTATGCTTTAACCATTCGCCTTAAGATGTTTTTACAATATAATTTCCTAAGTCTATTTAATATCTTCATTATCATAAAAACCAACCTATATCCATCTTAACTCCACATCTACCACTCTTAGGGGGATGAAATCTATTTATCCCTCTGAGCACTTGGTAGACCCAGAATTAAGATGGATCTAAGATGATAGAATTTCCCCTTTAAATAGTCTATGCTCACATGAATACCATGGGTCAATACCATGGGTTATCATAAACCTGGAGCTTAAAAGTTACTATTAGTAATTTATAAAAATTAATAAAATTAATAGTTGATTTTTATTTTATTTTTTATTTTAACCAAGCTAAAATGTTTAACATACATTAAACTACAACATCTATTTTTACTCTTGATCCACCAAGCCCTGAGAGGGATGAAATATTTTTTCACTCTATGCTAGTTTGCATATCACGATATTTGATACCTCTCGAGGGTTAGTAGATCCAGAGTAAAGATGGATCTATGCTGGTTTAATTCCCCATTTAAATAGGCTACATTCCAGGTGAATACCATGTGCCATTTTTATTTTTATTAATACTAACATTAGGGTTAATAATGTTTTTTTGCATGGTATTAATAATAATCTAGCCCGTGGTATTTGTCCCATAGTATTTGGCCCATAGGTTTCACCTAAATATAACACATTTTTTGAGTGTTCATAAATATAAGGTGACTTATGGAGTAAATATAAAAAATGTTTTATTTATATTTTTATTAATTTACCATACCTCTTTTACAAATATGGTATTTGGCCCATATGATTCACATTTACCATGCTTTTTGAGTAAGTATAAAAAGACGTTTTATTTATTTACCATACCTCCACTTTACTTATATTTTTATTTGTTTACACCCTTGCATGTATAAAAGGTGACTTTTGGAGTAAATATAAAAAAATGATTTATTTATTTACCACACCTCTAATTTATTTATATTTTTATTAATTTACCATACCTCTTTTATAAATATGGTATTTGGCTCATATGATTCACTTAAATAAAACCTATTCTTGAAAATTACGGTGAATGGAAGGTTGTAACTCCTAATTTCAAGGGCTAAATTTACTTTTCTTACCCTCCCCTTTAAAATAAGGTGGGCTATTTGAGGTGATTTGTAAAAATGTACTATGATACAAAATATTCGCCCACTAAAAATCTAAAACCCCTTAATTTCGCCAAAGGGCAAACATTTGCCCCTAATTTTCCATGAGGACCGCATTGCGCAATTTTCTGGGCTAGCAGTCACTGTCCCTATGAAATGTGAAAAGCAGTCCTGGAGGACAGTGCCTGGGTAGAAATGAGTATTTATAGAGAGGAAGACAGAGCCTTCTTTCTCTAGATTGTGCAATTCTATCTGGGTGAGGCAGAGTCCGGGCCAAGGCTTCCCAGACCCGTCGACGGGCAACTAAAAGAAAATCTGGAAGTGAATGCATGACTACACTAAGCGAAAGTAGAAGTGATTGATTGTGCATGCAAACATTAAATGAAGGATTCAATAAAAATATCAACATGCATGTGGGTGAAGCATGTCACTGAATCAACGACCGTTCATGAAAAACAGTTTCATGCATGCGACAACAGTGAAATAGCAATGAAAACTGAAACGATGCTAGTACAAGCTAGTATGCATGTAAATGAAAACAAGCGTTTAACGAAATCAAGAAAACAATGCTCACACAAGAGAAAACACAAAAATCGACAAAAATGTTGAAAAGTACAAGTTGAGACCACTTACCCGTGAATAGCTGAGCTGGATGTGGTTAAGAGTCCTGGATGTGCTGTGGGATGTTAGAGCTCCAAGATCGATGTGAAAGAGTGAGCTCTAATGCATCAAATAAATAAGTTTGAGCTCATGACGTGCATGCCACAAATCTAGGAAAAAGCGACACTTGGAGGAAAGTTTCTAGGACGAACTTTGCATGCAACCCCCTGACTGCTAAAAATAGCTCCCTGAATCAAGGGCTCTTTTTGCATGTTGCCTTTTCTATTATAGGAAAAAGCAAGCCATGCATGCAAGTCATTTTTCCTTGGTCCTGGGTGGAACTAGTTAACCCAACTGCTCATACATGAGGCTGCTCAACTGTTGGGAGAAAATGTGCATTTCTGGATGGGAGATGTGCTGGTTGCCTAGGAGATTTTCACAATTTCTGGGCAGAGCAATTGACTGCTGCCCAAGATTGCACAATTCCTGGGCTAAGTAGGCCTGCTGGGAAGGATTGCGCAGTTTTTTGGGTGAAGCTTGACTGGCAGGATTGCGCAATTTTGGAGCCCAGAAGGCTGCCAAACAAAATTGAGTAATTTTTGGAGGGAAGGCTGATTTCCCTCCAAAATTTCACAATTTCTTGGGGGAGCTACTCAGCCTACAATTGGACCAAGTTGGGTGATCAACCTGTGAGGGGAATGCATCAAGCTTTGATCGATAGGCTGTCTTTGTGCAAGAAAACACTGAAGCTTTTGTACTTGACCAAGCAAGACAAGGCGTTGTGAAAGGTTGGTAGAGAGGCTCCAAAACGAAGCTAAGGCAAAATTTTGGAGGGTGGTTGTAGCCGCTACAACACAAGGTTTCCTCTCGATGTATTATTGTTGATAAGAGAGTATGTTGCATAGTTGTTTTGTGTGAGGATTAATGGTTTGCATCTTGAAGAATCAATGTTGTTGTTGCTGCTAGTAATGTACATGATGACCAAAGAGAGAATATCATAGACTTTTGTATGATTTTTTTTTGTTTCTATGATTTGGTGAAGACAACTTGGTTGATAAAGTTTTTGTTGTTGCTACTATGATTTGGTAAAAATGATTTTTTTTGCTCAAAGGATTGCCACTGTTGCTAAAGGATAGAATATTATTTGATACCATGATGTCGTAGGGTGAGAGAGTATTTGACCATGTCATCCTATATTATCCTTTAAGTAGAATAGATCTATCTTTTTTCAAGGGGGAGTTTATTGCATATCCTTATCAACTATGTGATCAATTATAGAGTGTTGGTATCATTGACAATGATTTCATTTTTTAGAGATATCCCATTGCTTTTGATGTCAAATGGGGAGAGAGTATTGAGATCGAATTCAGAGGAGATCATGTTCAGGTTCAAGTGGAGAATGCCAAGGGGGGAGCTTGTTTGTAGTATAGTGTTGCCATTGATGTCAATAGGAGTTTAACTTCATTTGTTTGTATTGCGTCTCATGCATGTACTTAGTTGGTTGTCATACTCCTAGTTGCTTTCCATAATGGTCAAAGCTCACATTTGAAGTTGAGCTGAAAATGTGGTTGAGAAGGCATAATTATATGAGGTAACATAGGTGAATGGTGGAAGATAGAGCGTTATAACACACCTTGTCAAGCTACTACCCACGTTATAACGCAACCTCTCGGAGTATAAGGCATGTTACTATTGTAGATGGTATGAATGGTGTGATGACATCTTGAAGCATGTGTTCGATTAGTTGTAGGTGTTTGGCTATGCATATGTTCGATTGGTTGTAGATGTTTAACTATGCAGTGTTGAGAGCGGAAAGGAAAAACCACATGAAATTACCAAGGGTTTTCCAATGGTATTTTGTGTGAGATCTTTAATGGTTAATTAATTTATTTTATTTGATATGGTAATCATGGGGTGTGAAATGTAATTAATGTTTTTGATTTGGTCCATTGTGATGGGAAGAAATATTATAAATGTGTTATTTAGTGTTGGAAAAAGTAGAGCTACAATGCATACTCATGCCTCTTTTACACCTGCAACAATGATCAACAAATTTTCAAAGATTGAGATGTAGACTTGGGATGTTGTTGTAGTGTACATGTTGAGAAGATCATATTAGGCCCATTCTGAAAATTTTGAAATGAGGTTTGCAAAGAGGTTGAGGAGGTTGGGGCCTTCAACAAGTGGTGGATTTCCAAGATAGGAGTATGGATTCTTGCTGGTAGTGGTCAAAAAACAGTAGTAGCATTTGCGTCTCTTAGTTGGTAGTGACCGACAAACTGTAGTAGCATTTGTATCTCTTAGTTGGTAGTGGAAAACAAACAATTGATAAAAGGTTGGGGCTTTCTAGTTGGTGGTGGCCAACAAACTGTAGTAGCAGTCATGTATCTTAGTTGGTAGTGGCCAACTAATCTATGTAAATATTTGCTTGACAAATAATATTTAATGAGAAGCAACACAACAACGACAGGTTGCTTTTCTTCCCCTTGAAGGTTTCCACCAGATATTCTTCTGTCTTCTCATGCATGATTTTATTGATATATATTATGGTGTTTATGTGTTAATTTTATGCTGAGTTTACATATTTAGATCTATTGTGTTATGTTGGGTTATGGATCATTTAGCATTTTGGAAAAAAAATAAAATTGTATAAACCATAACACTACTGATTCAACCCCCCGCCCTTAGTAGCGAATTGATTTCCAACAATTGTGGCATCGAAGACTAAGATATCATTTTGATCAGATTGTCAAGTTGGGAAAGAAGAATGCTGTGAGATATCTACAAACACTATCCAAGCTAGAGAACACCATTTGAAAATCTTATTAGAATGATAAACAAATACATGTGCCATTCAAGTCCAAGGAGACCTCAACAATCAGACCATTTAGCTGGTACACATGGACCAATGTTGTCCTTAAAGAACTCAGTCACCCTTAAGTAAAATGTATTTCATGCGTATAATAGGCTATTTTAGTAAAATGATATGGGTATCATTTTTAAGAGAAAAATTGGGGCCTTTGAGAAGTTAAAATTTTTTAAGGCCATGGATGAGAATGAGACGGACTATAAAATGAAATTCATATGGTCTGACAATGGTGATGAGTTTACATCCAAGGAGTTTGATGATTTTTGCAAAGAACAGGGTATTAAAAGACAATTCACCATAATAGAGACTCCACAACAAAATAGTGTAGCAGAGACATGCTACAGATCTACCCAACAATTGGGTAGAGCCATGATGGGAGAAATAATTATACCACAACGATTTTGGGTTGAAGAAATACATACAACAATGGTAATTTTTAACAAAGCACACTTCAAACCAAACAAAAATAAAATCACATATGTGCTATGGTATGGAATAATTACTATAGTCAAGCATTTCAGAGTATTTGGGAGAAATTTCTATATCAAGAAGAATGATGAAAAACTTAGTAAGTTTGATGCAAGAGATGATGAATGTATTTTTCTTGGTACTCATAAAATAACAAAGCTTATAGATTCTATAACAAGAATACAAGAAAAATAATTGATTATGTTGATGTTAAGGTTGATGAGTACATCACTTTTGAAGATAAACAACCAACAAACATCAATTCTAATGACCAAGTCAACAATGATGAAGATGATGGTAAACTAGTTGAAGATGAAGTCATTGAAGTATAAGAAAGCCCTCAATTAAAAGATGCTTCAAGGTATATGAAAAAACACGATCTCGTTGACTAGATCTTAGGTGACTTGCATACAGGTGTGTAAATAGGAAGAATACTATTTTGTCCCCCTATTCAAGCACATGTAGCCTTCTTTTCCGTGATATAACCAAAGGATTTTTCTCAGGATAACCAAGATGACAATTGGATAAAAGCCATGAATGAAGAGCTTGATTAGATTGAGAAAAATTAGACATGAGAGCTAGTTCCAAAACCAACATAAAAAAATGTTAGTGGTTTTCAGTGATAAATTGAATGAAAACGATGAAGTGGTTAGAAATAAGGCAATGTTAGTTTGCAAATATCATGCACAAATTGAAGGTTTGGATTTTGAGAGACATTTTCTCCTATTGCGTAATTAGACGAAATTCAAATATTCTTGTCTTTTGCTAGTTTCAAGAAATTTAAAATATATCAAATGGATGTCAAATCTACCTTTTTAAATGGTGATTTGTAGGAGAAGTCTATATTGAGCATCTTGATGGTTTTCAATTGTTAGATAAGCTTGATTATGTTTGTAGGTTGAAAAAGGCCTTGCATGGTCTTAATCAAGGCCTTAGTATTGTAATTTAGACAACTATTTTCTTAAGTGTGGTTTTAAAAGAGGCGTAACTAACAACAACATATATGTTAAAAATAATGATGGAAAACTGTTAGTAGTTGTCATCTATGTTGATGATATAATATTTGGAAGTGACACAAATAATCTAACTTGCTGATTTGTAGCTGATATGAAGGCTGATTTTGAAATACCAATGCTTGGTGAGCTCTCTTATTTCCTTGGTTTGTAGATCACTCAAGTAGTGAAAGGTATTTTTATTTCGTAAGGAAAGTATCTCAAGGAAGTGCTAAATAAGTTTGGCATGGAGGAATGTGCTTTGGTAAGCACTCTAATAGTCAATAGATGCAAATTGAGCAAATCTAATGAGTCACCAAAGGTATATCAGACTTTATACAAACCTATTTTTGGTAGCCTTTGTTGAAAATAGCAACAAGAAATGCTAAAAATAGAAGTGCTAAAAATAGCACTGCTATAAATAGCATTTTGGGATACATTCCAATTTTAGTTAGTCCTTAAACTAAAATTGAGAATTAAATTCGAATTTGATCTTAGCAGCTGTTTGTAAAATAATTAATTAATTCATCTTGAGTTAATTAGTTGTAGAAAATCAAACATGAAGTCTATGTGAAGACATGCAACAGTTTCTCCATTGATTGAGGAAGGTATCCCTTGATTAAAGGAGATCAGGATGAGTTGTACTTTGAGTTGTAATTAGTTAGCTTAGATAACTGAGTTAAGTCCAGTTAGATTAGTTCAAATAGCTTGTTGAACTAATTGTGAGTTCAGTTAGTTAATGCATGCATGCATGTAACTATTGCACTTCAGATAACTGAATATTCTCTCATAGATAACTCATACATGTCAGTTCAGTCAGAGACCCAGTTGAGATTAGGTGATGGGACAACGTACTATCAGTTGCAGGAATATCCCATGGAGGATATCTCTTGCATGTAGAAGGAATTCATACCTTGGAGATTGTGCAATTACTTTTGGGTTTGATGAGTGTGTGATGAGGAAAATTCACACAGATGGTAGCATTGGACCCGAAGAGAAACTGCGCAAGGAAATAGGAGGCTTGGAGGGCTAAGGGAAGGCATATCTTGTGCCTATTCAGACTGTGAGCTGTATTATTGGATTGGACTAAGAGCAGGATAGCTTGTGAGCTGATGCTTTGTGTAATCTGAACATATTTCCACTTGTATGATAATACAAAGATCGGGGTTTTTAGCTGAGGCTTTCCCTTGAGTATTCTTCTATGTTCATGTGTGATTGATTCCTCATTCTCTGTTATATGTGTTCTAATAGATCTTGCTCATAATCGATTAAGCTTCCGTAAGTTTGTTGTAGAAGTAGATATTGTATTTTGCTTTAGTATATTGCATAATCTGTTGATCTACAGTGGGAAATTTCTACATGGTATCGGAGCAAAGGTGATCAAAGCGAAGAACAATATATAAAGAAGGGAGAAGTTTCAAGTTTCAAGTTCTTGATTATAGAATTTGAATTCTTATCACATCTCAGATTTCCCCAATGGCATTCAACGGTTTAAGGCTTGAGTATGCCCTTGGTGGTAGCTTGAATTATATAGCCTAGAAGGAACGCATGGAAGTAGTATTAGAGGACAACGGTCTAAAGGACTTCATTGGTCAAGAAGTCCCCAAGCCGGTAGCAACTAATGCTACAGAATTGGTGGAATGGAAGAAATGTGTGGCTAGAGCAAGGAGAATCCTCCTAGAGGGAGTTTGAGACCACATTGTCTCGAGCCTCCATGGGAAGGAGACACCATTTTAAATGTGGAAAACATTGAAAGATCTATATCAGAACAACAATGATCCGAGGAAGCTGGTGCTAAAAGACAAGCTTCAGAAAATCAAGTGTGAAAAGGGCAACACGATCTCTACATATCTAAACAAGCTCACCTCCTGTAGGGATGAGCTTGGAAGTGTAGGGATCATGACAATCGATGATGACATGGTGAGTCTTACTCTCCTCAGTCTTCCTAAGAGCTGATATAGCTACCAAGACTCGGTTAATGGAAGAGATAAACTGCTAGATTGGGAACGACTTTGGTCGGATCTAATGCAGGAGGAGATAAGAAGAAGCACCACAGATGGATCTTCATCAAAGCAAGATGATGACGAAAATATAGCCTTAGCGAGTAAGGCGAGGAAGGGGAAAGGGAAGGTGTCCCATTCCAATTCCAGTTCTTCCCATGGTGGGAAGAAGTTTGACAAATCGAACGTGCGATGCTTTCATTGTCATGAGGTGGGCCATTATGCTATGAATTGTCCACAGGAGAAATCCAAGAAGGGATGCTCGAAGGGATTAGACAGTGAGGCACTGGCCTCACATTTCAAGTTGGATTTCTCTCTCATCGCATGCATGGTTTCATCCATGGTGAGATGTGTTTGGTAACTGGACAGTGGAGCCTCTTTCCACATGTCCAGCAATAAGAATCTTTTTAGTACCATGGAGGAGAAGGATCTCTAGATGTGGATCGAGATGGGTGATGATGGAAAGTACCGTGTTTCAGGAGAAGGTATGGTTGTGTTTTAGAGGGAGCATGAAGCTCCTCTCACCCTAACTAATGTAAAGTATGTACCGGTCTAAAGAAGAATCTTGTGTCTATTGCTATGCTAGAAGATAAAGGCTATGATGTAGTCTTTAGTAAAGGAAAGGTATTCCTGAGGCATATCGGTACTGGATAGACCAATAGGATTAGGATTCGAGTAAAGAATCTCTATAAGATAGAGGTAGACGACTGTGCTGCATTGAGTTCCAAAGCAGAGGTGGTGCAAAGCCAAGATGTTGGTGAGCTATGGCATAGAAGATTGGGCCAATTGCACCATGGGGCCTTGAAGATCATGCAACAGATTTCTATCGGACTTCCCAAGGGAAAACTGGAGCGTACAAATACATGCAAAGGTTGTACCTTGGGTAAGTATGCGAAATCTTCCTTTTAGAATTGAGATACTAGAGTTGGAGAAATCTTGGAGTGAGTTCACATAGATGTTTGTGACCATTCTCTATAGCCTCCATCGCTAAACAAAGGTACCATGTATTTTTATTGATGATTTTTCTCTTAGATGTTGGATCTACTTTATGCAAAAGAAGGATCAGATCTTCTTGAGGTTTTGTGAGTTTAAAGCCTTGGCAGAGAAAGAATCTAGAAAGAAAATAAAAGCCTTGCATAGCAACAATGGGCGAGAGTATGTCTCCCAACAATTTAAGGACTTCTGCGTTGCAAAAGGAATTAAACGGGAGTTGACGACACCCCATAATGCACAATAGAATGGGGTGGCTGAAAGGAAGAACAAATCGATTATGGGAGCAAATCGAGTGATGTTGCATGACCAAAGCCTATCACTTCATTTGTGGGCTGAGGCATGCAATAGAAAAATATACTTGCAGAACAGAAGCCCGCACCGTATACTAGGAATGACGACACCTACGGAGGCCTTTTCCGAAAGTGACCAGATGTGAGTCACTTCAAGATCTTTGGATCATCGGTTTATTTCCATGTGACCAAAGATACCTGAAAGAAGCTAGATCCAACAGCTGAGTTGGGGATACTTGTGGGGTACACTGATACACCCCACAACAATCAGGTGTTCCTGCCTACTAGTTAGAGGACAGTGGTACACAAATATCTGAAGTTCAATGAGCAGAAAGCCATGCAAGTATCACTTGAGAGGGAGCTCAAGTTGCATGTAGAGGAGGAAATTTCAGTTCCTAAGGAGGAGGAGCCTTAGATTGATGCGGAGCAGCCACATGCAGAGGATCTAGGAGTGGAGACATCCACTCATGCTGAGTCTTCCAGAGATGGGGGAAACGCTCAAGGGAAGCTGACAGGTTGATGATGGATGTGCGAGAGAATGTGTGACAACCATCTTCTCAACGCAGATAGAGGAGGTCACCCGAGTGGTACACTGGTTACATGGCCTTGGTTGGGGAGTGTGTAGAGTTCGAACCTTCTTCATTTGAGGAGGCAGTGTAGCAACTAGTCTGGGTTGATGCAATGATAGAGGAGTATGACTCTATCATTCAGAAGAGTGTGTGGGATGTTGTCCCAAGACATCAGGACAAGTTAGTGGTGAGTTCCAGATGGATTTACAAGGTAAAGTAGGTAGCTGATGGCAGCGTTGAGAAACATAAGGCAAGGTTTGTTGCCCGTGGTTTCTTAGAGGTCGAGGGGATCGACTACGATGATACCTTTGCTCCTGTAGCAAGGTACTCATCTATCAGATCGATGTTGGCACTATCAGCTTAGATGGGTTGGAAGATCCATTAGATGGATGTGAAGACCGTGTTCCTCAATGGGAAGATTGAGGAAGAGGTGTACATTGAGCAGCCGAAAGGTTTTGAGACCTTTGATCGTGAGTTGCATGTGTGCCGACTCAAGAGGGCTTTGTATGGGCTGAAGCAAGCACCTTGTTCTTGGTACACCAGGATTGACAACAATTTCACCGTGTTGGGCTTCACCAAGAAGTGAAGCAGATGCGAACCTTTACCACATCATGGTACAAGGTAAGCCATTGATCATTGTTCTTTATGTTGATGATCTAATTTTGAAAGGTGATGATCAGTTGATCAAGTCTTGCAAGGAGGACCTTGCAAGAGAGTTCGAGATGAAAGACATGGGTCTTATGCACTACTTTTTAGGCATGGAGCTGTGGCAGAAAGATGGGGAAGTATTTGTGTCTCAAGGCAAGTATGCCAATGAGATACTCAGGTGCTTCCACATGGAGAAGTGCAAGCCCATGCAAAGTCCTCTATCTGAGAACTGGAGGAAAGATGATGCTACTTTAGGTGAGGTATTAGTTGCTACTATTTATCAGCAACTTGTGGGTTCACTAATGTATCTAGTGAACACATGACTAGACTTATGCTTTGCAGTGAACTAGCTGCGTCAAGCTATGGTTCAACTTGCCAAGCTGTTTCGGAAGGCAGCGAAGCATGTGCTGAGATACCTCAGAGGCACATCTCAGTATGGATTATGGTACAGACGGACAGAGGGAGTGAAGCTTCAGGGCTTCATAGATCCAGATTGAGCAGGGAGTTCATCAGACTGGAAGAGCACTTCTGGAGGAATCTTCAACCTTGGTTTAGTGGCAATTTCCTGGTACAATAGGAAACAGATGTTAGTTTCACTTAGCTTAGTAGAGGCTGAATACATGGCTACCAGTCAGGCAACGTGTGAGGCCATTTGGATGCAGAAGATTCTAGTGGGATTTTTTAGTCAGAGGATGGATCCAACTATGATCTACTGTGATAATCAGAGTTGCATCAAACTCTCTGAGAATCTAGTATTTCATGATAGGTCCAAGCACATTGATATCCGGTACCATCATCTTCGAGACTGTGTGGTGAAGAGGATCATGTTGTTGCTGTATGTTTCGATCGAGGAATAGGATGCAAATATTTTGACTAAGGCATTGTCAAAATGCAAGTTCGAGTTCCACAGAGACAAGATTGGGGTGTCTAATAATCTCTTTCTTGTTGAGAGTGAGTGTTGGAAATAGCAACAAGAAATGCTAAAAATAGAAGTGCTAAAATTAGCATTGTCATAAATAGCATTTCAGGATACGTTCCAATTTTCGTTAGTCCCTAAACTAAAATTGAGAATTAAAATTCGAATTTGATCTTAGCAGCTGTTTGTAAAATAATTAATTAATTCATCTTGAGTTAATTAGTTGTAGAAAATCAAACGTGAAGTCTATGTGAAGACATGCAACAGTTTCTCCATTGATTGAGGAAGTCATCCCTTGATTGAAGGAGATCAGGATGAGTTGTACTTTGAGTTGTAATTAGTTAGCTCAGTTAACTAAGTTAAGTCCAGTTAGATTAGTTCAAATAGTTTGTTCAACTAATTGTGAGTTCAATTAGTTAATGCATGCATGCATGTAATTGTTGCACTTCAGATAACTGAATATTCTCTCATAAATAACTCATGCATGTCAGTTCAGTCAAAGACCTAGTTGAGATAAGGTGATGGGATAGTGTACTGTTAGTTGTAGGAATATTCCATGGAGGATATATCTTGCATGCAGAAGGAATTCATTCCTTGGAGATTGCGTAGTTACTTTTGGGTTTGATGAGTGTGTGATGAGTCCAATTCACACAGGTGGTAGCATTGGACCCGAAGAGAAACTACAAAAGGAAATAAGAGGCTTGGAGGGCTGAGGGAAGGCATATCTTGTGTCTATTCAGTCTGTGAGCTGTATAGTTGGATTATATTAAGAGCAATATAGCTTGTGAGCTGATGCTTTGTGTAATCTGAACATATTTCCACTTGTATATAATACAAAGATCGAGATTTGTAGCTGAGGCTTTCCCCAGAGTATTCTTTTGTGTTCATGTGTGATTGATTTCTCATTCTCTTTTATATGTGTTCTAATTGAGCTTGCTCATAATCGATTAAGCTTCCGCAAGTTTGTTGTAGAAGTAGATCTTGTATTTTGCTTTAGTATATTGCATAATCTGTTGATCTAGAGTGGGAAATTCTACAACCTTTTATACTTGACACCCTCAAGACTAGACTTTATGCATGTAGTTAGTATTGTTGGAATATTTCAAGTAGCTCCTAGACAAAGTCATCTCCTAACAGCAAAGAGGATTATCAGATATCCAAGAGTTGCAATGGACTATGGTCTTTGGTGCCCCAATGGTAAATATTTTTCACTAACTATTTTTACTAATATTGATTGGGCAAGTGGTGTAGATGACAAAAAAAAAGAACTAGTGGTGGTACTTTCTTTCTTGTTGAATTCCTTGTGTCTTGGTTGAGTAAGAAGAAGACTTTGATTTCTCTTTCTATTGTTGGAGAAGAATATATAACAATAAATTCTTGTTGAACTCAGTTGTTATGGATGGAGTAGAATTTACAAGATGTGTAAGTGACATATAAAGAACCCATACCAATCATCTACGATAACACTAGTGTAATCAATATGTACAAAAGCTTGGTTTTCCATTTCACAAAAAAACATGTTCCAATCAAGTACCATTTCCTTGAGAGCAAGTTGCAAATCAAATTGTAAAATTTTAGTATGTACCTACAAAACAATAGGTAGCTGATATCTTCACCAAATCTCTCATAAGAAATCAATTTGAGTGCTTAAGGAAAAGTTTGGGAGTAGTCCCTCTTACCTCCCTCCACTGTTTTTTCTCCAAGGGGAAGACAAGAAACTATACAAATCAGTCTGGCACTTAGAATATCCAAAGGGAGTTGCCAGGTCCATAGGAATGTAGTTAGACAATAGGAGATCAATTTTAGGGGTATCTATTTTTCCATTGATGTCTAGGGTGGGGGGGGATTACAAAACATTGCATTGGTATATAAGAAGGGAGAATGGCCAAACATTAAGCACACTTTTATGTCTTATATATTTAAGGTGAATGCAACTTTTTAGAAGCAAAGGGGGAGACAAAGGCAACTATTGAATGAGGGGGAGCTTACTTGGTTGCCATGATAAAGTTTATGTAGGGACCTCCCCTATGATACTATTATTTTTTAAACTATAAATAATTTAGTTAAGTTTGGAATACAACCATAAGAATATAAGTATTTTCAATTTAACTAATCATTTTCTAGTGACATCCATACCAAGATAACGTAATACCTTTAACACCCATCAACATTGGAAACACAAAGGTATTAAGGAATTTACATCAAACACCCATAATTTAAAATGCATTCCACATATAATATATTTTCACATTCTGGTAACTATAGATACAACAAAATCATGTAATAGAACATCATGCATACAATAGGTACCGTTCACCTTAGAGTGGAGATTTGATCTTGGATTTTGTTACTACCTACATTCCCTTGTTGTTGTCCACATCCAAGTGTGAATGTTGATGTGTCTCGACAGAATGTTAGTTACCCACTGGTTTACCTCCCAACCTACTTCTTGGATACTCTTCTTCCCCACAGATTCCCAAGCTGCAATGGGGCTCTACAATAGAGGAAGAATGCTAGTTGATGGAGGTAAGCACTCTTGGCTTAAGAGTCCCCCCTATAAATAAATTCACCTCACCAAACTCACTATACCTCGTGGTCACTCACAATAACATAATCTCATCCATCCAACAATAGGGTAAGAAAAATTCCCCTCTCTATAGCTTGCCCCTTCTTTTTATAGGAGTCTTCATAGGTGACATTTGACACTTCATGCATAATAATTATTTTTATTAATCAAAAAGTTTTATTATTCACCCAACCATGTGTCACCCTCTCACCCAGGCTCCCTAAAATTATTTACTTAAATTTTAATTCAAAAATAATATTTTCCCTCACCCCAACAAGACTCCCTATTTCTTCTCCTAGTTGTTTCTTTGATCCCCCTTCTCTACTCCTTAATTTGTGTCCATTATTGAAGTCAACTGATAAGTCTCAGATTTGGTCCCCTAACTACCTACTAATTTAACTCAATTTGCCTCTTAGATGGATATTTTTATGTTGGCTCTTGCCACATGGAGATTCTCTAAATTTATAAAATTTAATTTATTAATCTTTATTTTTATTCACCACCCTCTTTTCTTAATGAAGTTTAACTATTTTAGGATTAATATTTCTAATTAACTCTATGTCCCTCTTCCCCCCATTTACCTATTAAAGTATTTATGTACATTGTCTACCTAAGATTTCCCAAATGTGGGAAGGGTAGAGTTCTCAAGTGGTACAATATTTTTATTTCTTCATATTCTCCCTTTACCCCAAGTTTTGTTCTTGATTTGATTGCCTTTGGTTCTAAAACCTCATTTACCACCTTATGTGAATTAATATGATTTTCATATCTTGATTAAATTGAGTAGTTTCTTCTTAATACCAAGGGTGCCATGCCAAGAAGTTTCTTCTTGATTCCAAGGGTGCCAAGTTGGTCATGCCCTTCAGGAACTTCCCTTGAAGTTTCGAGGGTGAAACACCACTTTCCCTTCGAGCATGCAGTGACTACAAGGGGAAGATCTAGGTGCAATGACAAAGATTGTTATCCTCTCCTCTATTTCCCTTTATAATGAGACTATTGGTGTTGGGGATCGAGGAATCCACCTCGATGTGTGCCCACCATTAAAATCCTTTTTGGTGGCCTAAATTTGGGGTCTGCCCCCATGACATCATGATCTTCAAGGTGAAGGTATCCCAACACCCGACCCAATTCACAACGAGAGTGCTAGCAGGTGAAATCAGGTACGTTGTCCCACCCCTCCCATGAAGTTCCATATATCTGTACAACCTCATCACCAATGTGTGAGTCATTCTTCCAAGCAACTAACCCATGCATACAACCACTAACATGTCATTAGAATTTACATCAAAATTCCAACTGAACTTTAAAATTTCAAAGAAAAAATATTAAATTCTAGCAAACCAGATGTCATCAACTCATCACATGTGAGTTCAATTGGTGGTATCCTACCATACTCGATAATCATCAGTAATAATGTTTCACATTATTAGTCATTGACATAATATCATATGTTAAATCATCAACATGACATAGTCATCCACATTGTTGTTCAATGTGAACCAAAACTAATGTAAGTAGCCAACATATATCCATGAAAATTGTCATTATCATAACATTATGTAGGGGCCTTCGTTTAAGTTTGATAGATTTTGACTAGTTTTGACTAACCGAAGGGAGGGAAAGAGACAGATGGAAACAACGATTGGGTGGTGGAATGAATAGTTGCGAAGGAGTGGTGGCAAGGTGGCAGTGGAAGGCAAAGGCACCCGAGTAGGTGGGAAGGCACAGAAGTAGCCAAAGGAGAACAGTTGAGTGAGAATTGGCAGTCCAGGCAGCCGAGAAGGACATAAAAGGGAAAGACTAGAGAGGAAAATGGTTGTTGTTGAACCCGCTAGTGGAAGAAGGAGTTGGTTATAGGCGAAGGGATACACAGTTGTAGAGGCCAAATGATAGAGTGCTAGGATCTGAGGGACTTGGTTGCGGAACTGATCTGAACCTGAGCGACTAAGCCGGGTACCTTATGTAATGCTTATGGCGAATGTCGAATCATAATGTAATATGTTATGTTAAGTTTAATATAAGACAAAGCCGATGTTGGTTGTGACATCTGATGTATTGGGCCTCGTGTTTAGAGGGTCTATTAAAATTTTACATAGTCTATCTATTGTATGTAGACGATAATTCATAGATTGATTCAAGGATGTTGTTATATTTGTGTTCTCTATAATAGATATATGTGTATGATTTAAGGATGTTGTTATCTCTGTTTCCCATATAATGGATATGCATGTGTGTGATCACCTATGCCTGGTTGATATTCCATTGACCCCATGCGGAACCCTTCTCCCTTTTGGTTGCGGCGCGCCTTGGGTGGGACTCCTTGCCCCTCGGGGTAAGGTGAAAATGTCGGTGCTGTCCTAGACTACAACGGACCACTGTTGGCCTCCTTTTCCCAAACCCAGGGTCTTTCCACTGATGACTCTTTCGTGCCAACAAATGGTTCTGTTGCTAGGACCCGAATTTGAGAGAATTGGTTCAAAATATGGTGTCAAAGGGTATTTAAAAGAGAGATCAAAGACTGGTGGAATTATAAAGCAGATCAATTTATGGAAGAGGAAGCTTCCCATAGGAATGAACCGATCAACAAGGTAAGTGATGGGATTTTATATGCTGATGGCATCAATGAACAATATGAAATTTTCTGGTTCAAGTTCCCTGAGGACCTATACAATTGGTTGAGAGAGCTGAAGAGGTAGATTCAATCAAGTGGATTGGTGACAGTTCGCCATAGTTGGACTCTATTTGATATTGCATTGCTACAACAGCTGGATAATGATCGGACGAGAGCAGTCAATTTCTGGGTGAAGACTACAGTGGAAGGATGCATGGTTGAGTTTGCCGCAGAGAGCTACTAGTCTTTCTCAAAGGCAGAAGCTGCGTTCAACTTCAGACTGAGGGGGGAGTTGATAGGAGAAGTATCTACATGGATTAAGATTTTTATGGTGGAGGAAGGACTACTATCTTTACCCACTACCAGGATGGAGGCGTAAAACCCCAATACTGGGGAAAGGAATTAGATGGGGAAATTCTTCCTATGGAGGGATAGGTATGCTACGAGGGGATGGATGCGGAAGGATTGAAGAGAGCTAGGGATGCTAGAGAATAGAGGAGGGCACTGCTAGCAGACAAGTGGTGGGCAAGAACGGCTCAAGCTCAAGGGAAGAGAGGGGGCCCCACCAAATAAGAGTGGTGATGGGAAAACCTCGAGTTGAGGAGGGGGGAGAAGACAATGCTAGGAAAACTGAGTACGGGAGAGAGGGATGTTGGAATCAGGAAAATGTAGAAGGACATTTCTCGCAGGTTGAGAAACTAGGATTGTAATATGGAATCAAAGGAGGACTGTCTTGGAAGGTTTCGGAAGTAGAATCACAACATGGAACGGATGGGGAACCCTCCCTGTAGGTTGTAGAAATAGAATCGAAAGATCAGAAACCATGTCGACATGAGGAAAGAGATGATGATAATGTGGGCGATTGGATGAGGAGGTTGTTTGATGAGGAAGAAGCATCCATCAAAATTCATCAGCCCCAACCTCAAAATATAAGTTTCATTTTCCTCAACCTTCCCCTAGTACCTTATCACAAACAGGAGGAATTTTTCATTAGCTTAGCCAAGGCAGTGCAAGTATATAGTGCGTAGGAGAAATACAGGGCTAGTCTCAATATTGGAAGTCATACAAGGAATAACTATAGTAGTAACTTGGGACTACAGGGATCCCAATAGTTGGGAAGCAAAGGTTTTTTGTTGTTAGCCCATACTCAGAGTAGTATGGTGGGGTTGTTTAATAGATACCCCGCATTTGTAGGAAGGGGGAATGAGGATGTGGAGCAGCACTGGTACCTCTTCGAAACCATCTAGAGGGCCCATCAGACTCTAGATAACGTCCGAGTGGTGGAATTCTAGACCATGCTAAGAGAATGGGCTCTACGCTGGTTCATAAAGTGGGCAGAGCACAACCAAAATCCCAAAATAGATGATATTAAGAGGAGATTTGTGCAGGAATTCAAGGTGCCACAGACAGACCCTGTGAGAAATTAAGCAAAGGGAGGGTGAGATGGCTTGGGAGCTCATGCAAGGTTTAAGGATGCCATTACCAAGCTGAGTTATGCCCTGGACCCAAACCACCAGCGGGACTAGTTTATCAAGGTACTCTTTCCTTTGACCAGAACATCGCTGACACAACAAAAGATAGGAACCCTACATGATGCATTGGAGTAGGCATCCCAAATAGAAGCAATGGCGGGATACCCCCATGAATACCGGGGAGGCACAAGTCTGCAAGATCCAGCGATCACTGGCATGCAGGGCCAGATTGCAAACTTGACCAAGAAGTTGAGGGATCTCTAGCCCGTATGACTAGCTAGGCCTAATGTTTGGTGCACCCATTGCTTGGTGGAAGGGAATTCTGTGAAGGAATGCCCAGAGTTGTAGGGAATTAATCAACTAGGGGGTGGTGGGGTTGTTAAGGGCCCCTCCCACCACAGGGGTTGCGACAGTCAGAGCGCAAGGACCCTTCCTAGGAAGGAATAACCCAAAATTGTATGAGATCTGTAGGGCATATGGACACCTACAACTACTGCGAGTTCTGCGCATCGAAAAATCATCACATCGATCAGTGCCGAGCACTGGACGCTCTAGCAGAAAGACTGGATAGATCCACATTCAAAGTCAATGAAGCGAGTCAAGGGGGTGAGGAGGAAATGGATGTGGAGGAAAATCGGTAGGAAGAGGGCCCTTAAGGTGTTACAATTGCGACCAAGAAGGACATGTTGCAAGAGAATTCCCACTCTCGAGGAGACCCTAAAGTTCGCAGTGTAGAGTTAACACCCATGCAACGAAGGACTGCCTAGAGCTCATTGCGAAGTGGGAAGAGAGAACCTGACAGCGGGGGGGAAACTTGGTGAATGCTGAGCCTTGGACCAATAATGGCTTCCCTGCGACCAATGTCAATATAGTCACTTGATGAGGGAAGAAGATAGGGGAGGACCGCTACGCCAGAGGGCCCCCCCCCTCCCCCCCGCCACCCACCCTTGATTATTAAAGTAGCATCACCATAGAGGGCATATCAAGTCAACCGCCAAAGACAGTATTATCAAGAAGCAACCAAATTGTTTGAGGGAATGACCGAAGATAGGGAAACCCAAAGACCACAAGTCCACTGCCCGACCACACCCAGCTGATTGGGGAGTGGTTTAAATTATTCTTGAAAATTATTGAGGATGAGGCCATGCTGAAGGAATTGCGGAAAAGCTTAAAGGTCGTAGTATCCATGGAGGAAGAGGGAGCAGGACAAACATGTGCAACCTTACCAGAGAAAGCCTCCAGGAGAGTGAAGAAGAATAAGAAAAGGAGTGGAAACGAGTTCTGAATCAATGCACAAGTGGCACGATTCCAGATAAGAGACACCATGCTAGATTTAGGGTCGGATGTAAACATCCTACCCAAGGATACTTGGGAGGTAATGGGGAAGCCACAATTGAAGTACTCTCTAATTCAACAAAGAATGGTGAATCGGTATTGCATATTGCCCATCGAGAGATTGGAAAATGTAGAGTTTGATGTAGCAGGGATGAAAACGCACACCGAGTTTGAAGAATTGACATTATGGGGGATAAAGACCCATATCCAACACTCTTGGGGATTGATTGGGCATATGAAAACTACACTGTCATAGATTTGAAGAAGGAGCTGATGATTTTTGAAGAAGATGGGTTAAGGGTGATCTAGCCGTTAGACCCCTACCAAGGACCCAGGTATACAGAGCTAACAGATGACAGGGATGAACTAGAGGTGTTAGACCAACTATATACGCTCACAACAAGGAAAAAGGAGTACTACATAAATCCTACAGCTGGAGGATCTGTTAGCTGGAGAAGTATTCAAAGCTTGGAAAATGGTTTAGACGCTGCATGGGATGCATGGTATCAGGGTGGATATGAACTGACAACTTGATGATGCACAATGATAAGTTGAGTAAGCTAGGGAGACATGGGAATGGACGATTATCCGAAGTACTATGGCCTTGAGTCGGTAGATCGTTTTTAGACAGGGTGGACCGGGACATACCGGAAGACCAAAGAGTTCCCTTCCTAGACATTACACTTATGAAAATGCCAATAAGATGGTGGAAGGCGCATTGCAAAGTATTAAAAGACTGGAGGGACGCGAAGCAAGCAATGAAGGAGAGATTTGGCATAAAGGCAGATTGACCACAGGATGAAGGGAAATACATGGGGAATTCAAGTCCCAAGAAGCACATCAAAGACTGCACGACCAGCTAGGAAAGCCAGGGACTGCCAAGGAATCGGTGGGTACATGCGTTTATACATACCCTCGGCACTATCCCCTAAGCTTGGTATATCGAGGAGGAGCTACGGTGATAGACGACTAGTTGGGGTACCTTGGAAACATAGTTTGTCAGTGATTTTTCATTCAAAGGCAATGAGGCACAAGTGACATAGGTACTTCAGGTGGTAAAAGGGGTTTTGTTCACCCTAGAGACATCAGTTGAAGGGAAGCACAAGGAAAACTTTCTACAATGCGTGTATGATATGGAATCATCATGATTTGTGACCTATGACAAAATTGATGCATAACCAGAGGAGGATGAATTGGAGGGTCTTAGACACCTGGCCTTTGAAAAAATAGAAGGGGAAAGAGGTATTCGGGAGAACCCTTTGATGGAAGGTGCCCATCTCCTACTAGTGAAGTTGAGAAAACAGAATGTGGGGACAAAAGATAAGCCCAAGATAGCATTGGTGGGAGATTACTGGGATGAACAAACCACCAAAGAAATTTTTGACTTATTACAAGAATACCAGGACCTGTTCCCAGCTTCAGTGGCAGAACTCAAGGGGATAAAAGGTAACCAAGGAGAAATGAAAATTGTTTTGAAACTAGGTGCCCGACCAGCAAAGAACATACCATACCGATTGAACCCAAGGGTAAAAGAGAAAGTTAAAAGGGAAATTGACAAAATCTTGGATGCAAGAATCATATTTCTGGTAGATGAAGCTGACTGGATAAGCCCCATAGTTATTCAGAAAAAGAAAGATGCAACGGAAATTAGGGTATGCGTCGACTACAGAAGCATGAACAATGCATGCGTGCATGACCCGTTCCCCATGCCATTCAACAACGAAGTCCTAGACAATGTTGTAGGGAATGAAACATACTTATTCACATATGGGTTCTCAGGTTACCATTAGGTCCGAATAGCTGAAGAGGACAAAAGGAAATCAACTTTAACAACTGAGTTGGGGTCATACGCATACAATGTAATGTCATTTAGATTAAAGAATGTGCCAACGGTCCTCTCAAGGATTGTGATAGTTGCATTCGAGGATTATATTCATAAGTTCCTAGAAGTTTACATGGACAACTAGACAATATACATCCTATTGAAGAAACATACCAGCTTATTGAGAGTGATGTTCGAGAGGTGTAGACAGTTGCAAATCTCCTTAAATCTAAAAAATGTATTTTCGCAGTTCCCTTTGGAACTCTACTGGGCCATATCGTCTGCGAATATGGAGTCTGTGTGGACCCCGCCAAGGTTGCAACAATTGTCCACATGTAACCACTGCGCAATGTGAAACAACTATGAGCAACTCTGGGCCACACGGGGTACTACAAACAGTTCATCAGGAACTACGTAGCCATAATAGCCCCGATGGAGAAACTACTAAGGAAGACGAAAGAATTTATCTAGATTGCAGACTATCAAGCAACTCTGAATAAACTGAAGGAAAGATTAGTAAGCGCCCCCATATTAGTCGACCCTGACTGGAAAAAAATGTTCCACATACACATTGACGCATCTAGAATAGCGCTAGGAGTAGTCTTAGCACAACCAGGAGAAAATATGGACTATCCAGTATACTACGCTAGCAGAAAACTCTTTACGGCAGAAAGGAAATACACAACAATAGAATGGGAAGCTTTGGCAATGGTTTATTCACTCCAAAATTTTAGGCACTACCTACTGGGCGCACCGTTCAATTTCTTTACAGACCATTCCACACTGAAATACTTAGTAAACAAGAGAGTACTAGAAGGAAGAAATGTAGGTGGTTGTTACTATTCCAGGAATTCACATTTGAAGTCGTTGTTAAGCCAGATAGATTAAATGTAGGGCTAGATCACCTATCGTGCCTAGATACAAGGGAGAATGATGGAGCAATAGATGACCGGTTGCTCGATGCTAACATATTTAGGATAGAGGCCATTCCCGACCGCCTGGAAGAGATTGCAACATTGCTAACAACAAGTCGTTGCCCAGAGGGATACATGACAACACAAAGGCAACACTTGGTGGTCAGAGTAGCAGATTACCAGCTCATCGCGAGACACCTTTACAAAATGGGCTTGGATCAAATACTTAGATGTTGTGTCTTGCAACATGAAAGAAAAGACGTCCTATGGGAGTGCCACGCAGGAGTCACGGGATGCCATGTGGGAGGCAATGCCACTACAAGAAAGGTACTACACGTAGGATTATGGTGGCCCACTATCCATAAGGATTCTAAAGCATTTTCCAAGGAGTGTGATGTTTGTTGAAGGGTTGGTAAGCCTTCGTGACGCGATGAGCTACCACTACACCCAGTCCATTTGGTGCAGATCTTTAATAAGTGGGCAATAGACTTCATTGGACCAATTTCTCCACCAACAAGACACTTGTGAGCCCAATACATAATTACAATGACATAATACCTCACAAGATGGGCAGAGGTTGCGCTAGTGAAACACTGCACAGCAGAAACAACAACAAGATTCATTTTTGAGAATATTATTTCAAGGTTCGGATGCCCAAGGAGCCTCACAAGTGACCAGGGCACCCACTTTCTGAACGAAACCATTGAAGCTCTGCTAATGACTTTTATGGTTTAGCATAATAAGAGTAGTCATTATCACCCAAAAGCTAATGGTGTAGTAGAAGCATTTAACAAAATACTAGAGAAAGGGCTAACAAAAGTCGTATCTGCCAACCGGGACGACTGGGATGAAAGAATTCCAGCGACGCTATGGGCATACAGGACAACAATAAAAAGACTCCACAAGCAAACTCCATTTCAGCTTGTTTATGGTAGAGAAGTGGTGGTGCCGATATAATTTATACTACCCAGCATGCTCATCTAAGAAGCTACGAGAATGACAGGTAGTAGTGCCTTGCAGAAAAAGCTAAGCCATCTAATGGAACTCGATGAAACTTAGTTCCTAGCATAGTTCCATCAATCAGTCGAGCAACGAAGACAAAAGGCTTGGCACAATAGGCACATCAAGAAGAAGTTGTTTGAAGTCAGAGACTAGGTGCTCCTTTATGTTAGCAAGTTCCAGAAGTTCCCAGGAAAATTGTAGATGCACTCGTTAGGCCCATTCATAATCGCAAAAGTAAAATAATTGAGCACGGTAAGACTAGCACAACTGGATGGACTCCTACTATAGGGATGGGTAAATGGCGTGCGCCTAAAACTCTTCTACAAGTGAAAACAAAATTATGTTCGAATAATAAGGTTGTGGCCAAGCTTGGGATGCCACAACCCATTTGTGGTCAGGGGGGTAGTGTCAGTGGTCACGTTGGTAGGCCTAGTCACCAGAGATTGGGTAGTGTCAGTGGTCACATTGGTAGGCCTAGTCAGCAGAGATAGTGGCCACACATGTCATCCTCATTAGTAGAATACACTTAGGTCCGAACCTTTTCCAGAATTGGTGACTGCACAAGTACCCGTCCCATCCACCATACCAATAGTTATTTCTCGATTAAGTAATTAATAAGGAAACTGTCAAGATAGGGTCGCAACAAAATATTTCCCATTAAACATAGAATTAGTTAATAAATAAACCCATCACGGAAAAATAAAGACGCCATGCAACCCACTCTGTACCTTCTAGACCACGTCATAGTTGTCACGTCCAAGTCCATCGACAGTGGCAAGATATAGCTAGAATACATGGAAAGGTCATTGGAGTGATTAGTTGATTAAAGCCTCATCAGTCAGGGGAAGTAGTGTTAGAGTTGGCTACATAAATCACAGGAGGATGCAGGGGACACTATAATTTCAAATCACTAAAGAATTCCAGGATCACTGTAAAGAACAAGCAGAGGAAGAGAAGTAAGAAACCTCCAGTGCAAATAGTTTATCGCAGAAGAAAAGCGATGGCGAAAGGAATAATATTAGTCCCATAGAATTCTCTTGATGCATGAATTGAAGCAGTGGATGATCTTTATGGGAAGTATGATAGGTCGAATCTGATCGACAATGACTTCACAGATGGTTTCTAGTTTTCGACCATGAAAAGGGAGGTCTATGCAAAAGAATTTCAAAAGGAGGATGGAACTATGGCCTCCAGAATTAGAGATGAGTTCAAGGGGATACAGAGGTCCATGCTATTCCACTTACGAAGTTTTCTCATATTCGACACCCAATTTTCTGCCATGCAGTGCACAAAATTGCTGGCAAGAAGGATGCATGGTGGGTCGTTATGGTTGGACAAGGAATACCCCATTCATGTCAAGGATATTGATCGACTCATTGGGGTGGCAGAAGTTGGGAATGCAGTCAACACAACATTCCAGGCTAGGGTCAAGTGGGGAAAGAAGTAGACGGAGGACAACATCTACACTAGATACGAGACAGAGTGAGGTGGGAAGGGCGCAAAATTGGACAAAATTAACAAGGATAATATCAGGTTTGCTTTCTATCTCATTGCAGGAAAAACAATGAGGCATTTCACAAGGAACGAGTACACCTTGGACAACATTTCCACTGCAGAACACTGTTGCCAAGGAGAAGTACACAACTGGTCAGCCTTCGTGCTCAATGAACTATTCGAGGCTTGTGAAGATGTGTACAAGAGGAGCATTGGGTTTGTGTTTGGGTACTTGTTAATGAAACTAGAAATGTGGAAATGGAAGCCACCACCAGAGAGGCAAATGGAAACCATTATCGAAGACCAACCAATTGCCCTCAGGTACGAACCATGGAAGGCATCGGGGGATTGCAACACAAAGGAAATCAACGAGAAATCTTTCAAGAGTTGGTATGAGCAGATGTTGGACGTCATTCAGTCCACTTAGAGGATACCCAAGGTTCTCTTGGATGAATTCTCCAGTGAGCTTTTGTTTGGCGCCTCCCACATGCACACTTACTTAAGACCGTGGTGTGTCAACCCAAGCATGTTCAGGTTGAGGCCACAAAGGTTTAGCCTGATGGGGGAAGCATTGCACAGAGAAGTGGAGTCCTGGCCAGGAGTGGCTTGTGAGATAAGGGAAGGGAAACTCAAGTACATTTTTGGAGATTTGATACCACAGGACCGAGAGGGAGATGGGGCAGAAAGCAGTCGATGAAGTACTCCATCCAATGTTGCTCTAGATGGAAGAAAAGATGTTCGAATTAAGGCAGACAATCGCCAGCTTCAAGCCAAGTGAGAGTAACTATCCTGAGCACTTCCAATGTTCCACCATACTTTCCCCCATTATAATTCCACTGCTCACTATAACAATTCCCTTGGGAACAACTCAGGCTCCCTCCCAGATGACAGTCCCCAAACCTCATAAAAATTTGGTCATCCGAACCGCATAGGTCAAAAATATGGCTACTAAAAAGCCGAAAATTAACCTGCCAGATCTAGTCGTCGACCTTACTGTTGAGGTCAAGCAGTCAATTCCCGCAACCACCATAACCGAAGAGATCCATACCACTACCTCCACTGCATTACAATTGTCATAGGAGTCATCCCCGCAAACCCCTTCAACTTCCATGGCCTTGTTTTAGATCCTCCCGTTCAGCCACCAAAGGACTATTGCAGAAAAAGAAGTTCAATCGGCCGACCGGATAGAGGTCACCACCTCGAACATGGGAATGCCACCAGTAGAGAGTGCATCACCAATGCTTCGGTTGGACCCACCAGCAGGGAGATGCCTGGATACCATTTAGCAGGGGGAAAGGACTGAATCGTACTTGCCCACTCTCCCTATAAAGCTCGTAGTCTGGCCAAACCCTAGCATTACTTCAGCCACCACACAGTTCACTCCACCATCACAACAGGGACACTCACCCACCTCCCATTTAGATAAATCCATTGCCAACGACCTACCGCTATAGTAGCAGTTCCCGGAACTAAGTATAATGCAGGCTGATACACTCCATCATTGGTCATCGGCCCAATTATTTTCCTTTATTCAACAAGCATCACACAAGGCCAAGAGCCTCCATGAAGACCTGGCTAAAGAACACAAACAACAGAGGAACCAGTTGCACATGGTGATGGAGGAGTGAGATTGCCTATGGGAAGCAAACAAAAAATTACAAGCCTAGGTGGATTAGATAACAGAACAATTTAGATCAATATGGCCGACCGTCACTGAGGCCAACACTGAAGCACTGGTGGACATAACTGCCTGCACATTGGTCGATGGCTGCAACCACATATAGATGACATGCACGTGCTTGGTAGCCACCAATGCTGAGATGAGGTGGAAGCTAGAGACAGTAAGGTCTGCACTACAAGATCCCATAGAAATTTACACGCGGACGATCAAGGGAAAGGTCAGAGAACTGGAAGTGAAGAAGAAAGCCTTGGCCGAGGCCCTCACTGATGGATACGCCCTAATGGGCAAGGTCCACGATTGGTCAGGTAGTTTAGCACTAAAGAACCACTAAGTTTACCCGCTAAGAGAGCAGGTTCAGTCACTGTTTTCCAGTAGAAGGGATTATACAGACCATACTCAGCTGCAACAGAGCAATGAGCTAATCAACATCCTCCAGACCCAGGTTGACAACGTTTAGGAGGAGTCAACAAAGACAAAACAAATAATCAGAGATCTGCGGCCACTGGTGCATATGCGAGTTCTACTCTTGAAGGAGGCATGCGACTCAAGCAACCAACAATGGGACGACCTACAAAGACAACGAATAACAACCCTAACATTGCAATCGGCCAAAGTGTTCACTCAAGGTGCTGATGTAATCCTCGCCAACTGGGACATGGCCCTTCAAAGATACACTGAGTTCAGGCAGCGGATGAAAACCTCAGTCCCAAAGTTGGAGCCTTCGTTTGGAATGGAGGAAACACAAGGGCAAGAAAGGGATGCAGGAACAAATGCCACGTCGCAAGCCAAGAATGAGGTAGAAGAGGCACCCATTCCATAAGCAAGGATCAAAGCAACAGAAGTTCTGGTACAACAAACAACAGAGACAACGCCGGTAGTAACGCAGTCACCACCTGTAGAGCACATGGAAGTAACATCAGGATTGTCAGAGGTCGAAATGACTTGACTTGGGGACAAGTCAAGAAATTGTGGTCGGGCCTGTTACGACCTTTGTTTAATTTTGACAGATTTTGACCATTTTTGACTGACCGAAGGGTGGGAAAGAGACAGATGGCAACAACATTTGGGTGGTGGAACGAACAATTGTGGAGTGGTGGCAAGGTGGCAGCGGAAGGCAAAGGTAGCCGAGGAGGTGGGAAGGCACAAAATCAGCCAAGGGAGAAAACAACCGAGCAAGAACTGGTAGTCCAGGCAGCTGAGAAGGACATAAAAGGGGAAGACCAGAGAGGAAAAAGGTTGTTGTTGAACCCGCTAGTGGAAGAAGGAGTTGGTTGCAGGAGAAGGGATACACAGTTGCAGAGGCCAAATGATAGAGTGCTGGGATCCGAGGGACTTGGTTGCGAAATTGATATGAACCTAAGCGACTTAGTCGGGTACTTTATGTAATTCTTATGGTGAATGCTAGATCATAATGTAATCTGTTATGTTAATTTTAACATAAGACAGAGCCGATGGTTGTTATGACTTCTGATGTATTGGGCCTCGTGTTTAGAGGGTCTATTAAAATTTTACATAGTCTATCTATTGTATGTAGACGGTAATTCATAGATTGATTCAAGGATGTTATTATCTTTGTGTTCTCTATAATGGATATACGTGTATGATTTAAGGATGCTATTATCTCTGTTTCCCATATAACAGATATGCGAGTGTGTGATCGCCTGTGCTCGGTTGATATTCCTTCAACCCCATGCTGAACCATTCTCCCTTTTGGACGTGGCACACCTCGGGTGAGACTCCTTGCTGCTCGGGGTAAGGTGACAATGCTGGAACTATCCTAGACTACAATGGACCATTGTTGGCCTCCTATGCCCAAACCCAGGGTATTCCCCTGATGTCTCTTCCGAGCCAACACATTAGTATAAAACATACACATCCATCAAAGCTATCATTATCATAATATCGACTAGGAAATAAGCACATCCATCACAACTATTATCACTATAACATCCACTAGGAAAAAACACATCCATCACAGTTATGATCATCATAACATCAAGTAAGAAACAAATGCATCCATCACAACTATTGTCATCATAACATCAACTAGATAACAAACATAACCATCACATCCACTAATAGTAGAGTTAAGTGTCCAGATCCTCAACCTAAGGTTATAAAATAATAATGAGTGAGCCATAAGGCTATATTAATGCTAATGTCATATCAGGGCCAATCAACTAGAGCAGGGCACTATAATTTATCTTATGTGTCATTGCTTTATTTTGTTGTTGATTTTCTTTGATGATTGATGACAATTTTTTGGTGTTTCCATCAATGCCAAAGGGGGAGAATGTTAGAAATATGTTTCCATTGATGTGAAAGGAAGTTTCATGAAGTGGTAAGGATCAGGTGGTTGTAGGCAGTTTGGTGAACAAGTGAAATTGATTTTTAAAGGAGCATTTCTTTAGATCAACATTTGCCTTAGAAATTAAGATTAGATGCTCCTAGAAACTAGTTAGATGGATAAATCTTGAAAAATCCTTTCTAACAATATATGGAAGTTTGAAAAAGACCCATATGATCAAAATTTATGAGAAATCAAAGTTCATAGGCCAAGGGAAAAATTAATCAACTTGCCTAGACCAAAAGTCTAATCCATCAAGTCTAGACCAAAAATCTATTTAATGCATTTAGATGACAAGTCTAATCCATCCGTGTATACCAGAAGTCTATTTCATCCATTTAGATCACAGGTCTACTCTGTCCATCTAGACTAGACTTCTATTATGTTTGTTCAGACCACAAGTCTAATCTATTCGTCTATACCAAGAGTCTATTTAGTCCATTTAGATTAGAAGTATGATCCGTTCGTCTAGACTAGAAGTCTAATTCATCCACTTAGACCAGAAGTCTAATATGTCCATCTAGACCAAAAGTCTAATTTGTCCATTTAGACCAAAATTCTATTTGTTCCATTTAGACTAGAAATACGACAGTCTAGACAAGAAGTCTAATCCATCAGTGAAGACTAGAAGTCTAATTTGTCCATCTAGACCATAAGTTTATTTCATCCATTTAGATAAAAAATCCATCCATCTAGACCAAAAGTACAATTTTTCTTTTTAGACCAAAATTATAATTTGTCCATCTATACCTTACCATAAAAAATCTATTCATTTAGACTATAAGTTTATTTCATCCATTTAGACTAGAAATATTTCCGTCTAGACCAGAATTATAATTCATCTATTTAGACTAGAAATATGTTTGTTTAGACGAAAAGTCTAATAAGTTATTCTAGACCAATTGGTGGTATGTTTGGGAGGTTTTTCCAAATCTGGTAGTTCTTTAAAGTTAGAATTGTAGATAAAGTCATTACTAAAACCTGCAACTTACTAGAATTGTGAAAATTGGTAGTTTAACTCATAATTTCTCCTCAGACCAACAAACCAGAGATTAATGACTACATGAACACATCAAAAAGACTTAACAGAAGTGGACTATAAGTGAAAAATAAGAATTCATGCATGTTAAGAGCTAAACTTGAATAAAAAGGAAAAACCAAAATTGTTAGCTTAATGATATAAATAAGAAAAATAGAATGAGCAAGAGTTAATAATTGGTGAATCAATCAGAGGATTAAAGATCAGAGAGCGTGTTGAAGGTAAAGGAAAAGATTATTAGCTAAAGTAATTTATATTTCTAATTATTCATATAACTTGGAGATTTCTATCACTAAACTCTTGAATCTCCTCCTTCATACTTACCTCTTTTCATCCATTTCATACGCCATGTGATTTTTTTTTGTTCATCCACTCCATTCACTACTATACTTTTCTTTAACATTAAAGATTAAAGTTAAAATGAATCTTTTCCATTCAAGTCTTGCATCTTTTGTCAGATTCCATAGTAAAAACATAATACCAATCTTCCCCATCTTATATTTATAATAGATAGTTTAGAATAGAAAAACTCTAAATATTGTACTCAAACCCACTCAAGAGCACACACCATTCGAGCCCTATTCATTCCCATGCCCTATCAAAGCAATACAAATAGAAAATGGTAATGATCTTAGTATTCAAATGTGGATTGAATATTGAAATTGTGTATGATCTAGGTAACACTCATTCACAACTATAGTGCATGAGGACATTTAACGACGTGACTGTGGGGGAGATGTTTTTTTTTTTTAAAGAATGAGTAGAGGGTTTTATTAAATCTGCTCCTGGACATAACAACAAAGCCGAGAAATTCCTTACGTTTGCACCATCTTCAAAGGATCTTCTACTGAGAATTTGACTAAGGTTCTAGGAGACAAATCCTAGTATCTTCCACGGTTTCTACAACTAATACTTTCCTTGTGATTACAAGAGTAAATGATTACAAATTGCAAACATAATAATATCCAGAAACAATACATTGACTTATTTGGGAGACTTTTGCAACAAGGAGTCTACACGAAGTTGGGATCCTTAAGCTAAATTGACATCTGTGTCACCTTCACATTTTTCCTTATGGGATTTTCAACCTCTTGTGAGAGGCGGTTTTGTTGCATTTGAGGAGAGCGATTGTCCAACATTTCCTCTTGTGCTTGACTTACTGTAAGATGTTTTGATTGTCATAGTTTTTTTATAAAATGTTGGAGTAGATCTACTCATCTCTACAAGCTCAGAATCTGACATTGTTAATACTTTTGCAGCAAAGCGTGATTTTATATCTGAAGAGACAACCATTGAAGGAGCTTTCTCTTCATTCTCCCTGACACTGCTAAGTTACCTTGATCCTCCTTTGGGGTTTCATCTAGAGGAGTAATTTCGTCTTGTTCTAGATCTTGAAGAGCCTCAAAAGAATTTTTGTTGAGGGAAGGTTCAAGAACTTCTTCGACATATTTTTTTAGAGTTGCAACCTTATTCCATTTATTATCCTTTACTTTTGAACTGGTTGATTTCCCTCATTAAATATGGCGGTATGGGTTTACCCTTCTTTAGAGATAGGGACTTGAGCTTGCTCATCCTTATTTTGTTGAGGGAATTTTTTGGCAAAGTGCCCATGAGAATGACAAATCATGCATTTGAAGATAATCTGTTCATAGTCCAATTCCTAAATATGGCTTCATTCCCCTAAATTTATTTTTAGGGCCTCTGGGAAACCTTAAGAGAGAATTACTTTGACACAAATGTGAGCATAGGAAAATTGGCCTCCTTTTGGTTCTGCTTTGTCCAAATAGCGACCAGACTTATTTCCAATCTATTTTAGTGCTTTAGGCCCCTAGACAAGGAGAGGGAGGTGAGGCAACCAAATCCACACTGGCGCAGAAGTAATTTCAGAATTTGGATTAAAATCCAGAGTCCATGGGGAGATAAAGAGGACTTTGGTCCCCATAAAATATGACCCTGCTCTGAAAATCATATCTCTTTCCATTTAATTCACAAATAGAAAAACATAGAAACCCCTGCCTACTTCAAAGAAAGTGACATGACCTTGAATCTTGGGGTTCCATTCTTTTGTGATCTCGGATTCAATAACTTTTGGATTCAACCATAAGCCCATAAACTTGCCAACCAATGATTTTTCTGAGAGGGCTAAGGCTCTCTTGCATGGATCTGATGGAGTGAGTTCCACATCCAGAATCTCAGCTAATTTCTTCACAAAATTTTGGAGGGGAGAAGAAGGCCCCTGCAATTTCTGCACTTGCAATAGGGCTCTGAATGTAGCCACCTCCTCCATAATGAGCAGAAGAAAAATTGTAAAATCAAATATGATAAGCCTCTTGGAGAACGCCTGTCAAATGTAAGCTTGAACCTTACGGGAGCCGCAACTATAGTTTCGAGGGTCTCTTTTAGCCAAAACTAATCTTCAGTAGCCAAATCACGAGATGGAGTCCAAGATCAAAGTGCTACAATCCTCTGCATATCAGATCTAAGATAATTGATGTCACCGCTAGGGAAACCCTAGTAGCTAAGAGTTAGGAGCCACAAAACTCATTTTTTGTGGGGGAGATGTTAAGCCTTGGTTTGGACATATTTTTAATGACCATTTAGCCTACATTCACTTAATTCACCCTTCATCTTCACTCATTTATTACTAGATCCATCTTAGCTTTGGATCTACCAAGTGCCGAGAGGAACCAAATCTCTTTTCACTCTAAAATAGGTTTGAATCTCAAGATATTTGATCTCTCTTTGCACTTGGTAGATCCGGAGTTAAGATAAATCCGTATTGGTTAATTAAAACCTTACTATTATTTCATTTTATTTAAATATATTGTCATATATCTATGTGCTACAAAAGAAATAATTTTAAACATAGTTTGAATGTAGTTTAACTTGCAAATTTTCAAATAATTTACAGATTATATGTGACCAACAAACTAAAATGTTTAGTAATATATTAATACATGCACAAAATTTTAACTTTTTGTTAACATTTTATGTAGTTTGACTTTATGTTAATTAAAAAAATTTTTTTTTTTTTTTTTTTTTCTTAATAGGAAATGTTTTTATAATTGGATAAAACAAATATGGAAGTTAATTAAATATATGGATTGATATGGTTAGTTATTATATTAAATTTATAAATTGAAATCAAAAATTAATAATAATATTTAATTTAATTTAATATATATCTATATCTATATCTAATATATATATTAAATTGTATTGAATTTTCAAAATTTCAAAATGGGATTAATTAAATTTTTGTAAGACTAAATTCAAAAAGTGAACTTGACTTACTAAAAATCACTTTACTTTACATACTAAAATCATAAAAATCTTAGAAAGTTGTTTTATATATATAATAATATATATTATATATATATATATTTTATTTTTTGAATTTGAGTGTATTTTTTTAACTAATATATTTTTAATCAATAGTTTAATAATAATAATATATTTTTATTATGTGAAAGCAAAGGATATATTGTTTTTTATTTTAATAAAAAAGGT
This sequence comes from Pinus taeda, assembly GCA_000404065.3. Lineage (NCBI taxonomy): Eukaryota > Viridiplantae > Streptophyta > Pinopsida > Pinales > Pinaceae > Pinus > Pinus taeda. The sequence continues at coordinate 49,832 of APFE031288277.1, read as the reverse complement.
TTGAAATTTCTAAATAAATTTTATAAATTTCATTAGTAGTTTTTCAAAAATTGAATATTAAACAAAATATTTGAAATCAAAAATTAAATTTTGAAATCTTTTTTAAATTTGAATTGTTCATTTACATGAAATGATAATTTTTATGGTTTTTAAAAGAAAAAAATTAGTTAAAAATAAAAATAAAAAAAAATATTGTATGCAACCAAGTATCATAACATTTAATAAAGAGTACACCTTTCAAATATAAATATTTATGAATTGTCATTGTATAAAGTACCAAACTAAGTGTCATAACATTTAATAAGGAGTACACCTATCAAATCCAAATATTTATGCTTAATAATTTATTTTTACATCTCACTCGTTAAATATTTATTTTTACTAATAAAAAAATGTGCAAGACAATAAATATAATCATTCATATTATATTATATTATTTTAGTTGATAGTTTATTATTTTTTAATTATAATTGATTATGAATTTATGGTAAAATTAAATAACCACATAATTTTTTATTTACAATATTTATTTAAATTAATTTATGTATTAAACTATTAGATTTATATTATTTATTTGGACAATGTTTAATTTTTGTTATGTTTTAGATGTGAAAAATTTGATGTTGCATTTCAAAATTTATATAATTAATTTTGATGAATTTTTTACAAAGTTAATATTTTTAATTTTATGTGATTTTATATATATGATATTATTATGTAAAGCTATTTAATGGGTTTATGATTAATGTACATACTATATATACATGATTTAAGAGTTTTAACTCTAAACATTTAAATTAATTTAATTTTTATCATTGCACGGTTTTGAAGGTTTTTAGCTCTAAATATTTAATTTAATTTTAATTAGCTATCAATACTTTTACATAAGAGGCGGCTTATTGGCAACAACCCCACATTACACTTGTTTTAATTTATAAAAATTAAATTATATAATTTACTAAGATAAAATTTCCATTTTTTATTTAATTTTTTAAGTGAGTGTGAAGCCTTTTGTAAGAGCATATGGTGGTTAAAAAATAGGATAAAAACTATTTTCTCTTCAAGAATACCTAACTATTCATTATTTCATAATATTTTTAACATGTAAATCAAAGAGTAGAAGGGCAAAGAATTAAAATACTTGAAGATGGATAGTATTTAAATATTAAAATAAACCTTCAAAATTAAGATAATTGAAGCAATCAAGGCAAATAATTAATAATATTATTATTGAGGAGGAGATTAAGTGATTAAATCTATATTATTTAAAATAATATATTATTATTTAGAGGAAGTCTTGCGTTCTTAAATATTATTATTCAAAAGGGAGATAAAGAGAGATTGGGTTATTAAATATAATGTTTATAATTAAAAATTATATAACATAATTATTTATTAATATTATTAAGAACTTTATAAATTTTTAAGGTGAAATAGAAGAATAATTTAAAGTTAAAGGGAAAAAAACTGAATTATTAAAACTTATAAATTAAATTATTTAAAATAATAATTGTATTAATAGAGTAAAAAATTAAAATAAAAAATTAAACAATTTGATTGAAATAGAGTCTATATTTAAAAAATGTTGATATACAATCTTACATTGCGGCTAAAGATCTCCCCATATTGAGTTGTAGAGTGTCTAGATCCATCTTAAGTCTATATCTACCAAGCGTTAATCCCTCTAAGCTCTTGGTAGATCCAGAGTTAAGATGGATTTAGGAGTCAAAGGAATTATAGTCATTTGGGTACATGGTATTGATAATCCATGGTATTGGCCCATGGTATTAATTTGTGGTATTGTAACAAACTTTATTTATTCTTTTTTTTTTTTTTTTTACCTTAATTCTATTTTAATTATCAATTTTATTTATTTTTATTTTTATGTAATTTGACCAAGTCAAAATGTTTACGGACATGACATTACAACATCTCTTCCATACTAGGTTGGAGAGTGCCTCTCGACGCAATTATCACATTTTCCTAGCTTATAAGGCCTTCACTTCATATAAGCTTCATGAGACACTTGATGGTTAAGTTTCATTAATTCCCCATGTTTTGGTGATTATTTGGAATAGATCTTGTGATTGCCTAACTACTTGCAAAGTTTCAATAGCCTTCACGACATTTTCCAAAAATCTCGTAGCACTTTTAATATTGTCGAAACACAAATTTGCTACCAAAATTCTTGTAGTGGCATGTTTTCAAGGATGACATTTACACATCATTTTCTAATCAGTGAGGCCAAATTAAGGAATTCTGAGATATCATTTTATGCATGATATGACCATTTAGGTGACTCATGAGCATAATTTCTAGAAAAATGAGTAACAAGGGATGTACAAACATGTTTTCAAAGAGGATTTCATGATACAATTCATGCAATGGACATTTTAAAATTATTCATTAATTCACTTGGTTGTGCCTAATAAAGAAAAAGGGAAAAATCAATGACATGGCTTTGTTCATATGGGCATTAGTATGGTTTCCTTGCTATTTATTTAGCCCCAATATCATCAAGTCATCCGTGGGTCTCTAGTCAAAGTTATGGACAATGTGTGGGTTTTAAGAATATGTGGGTTTTAAGAATATTATTTGGGTTAGATGCCCTAGATATCTCCATAACATTCACCAACAATAGACAATTAACAACAATGTGCAAACAATATTCGTTTTAATAAAGAAAAATCATAAACGTGATGGTTGCAGGTCCAAATATGTCGGGGTTTGTTGTTACACAATTACAAATCATAAATGGGATGGTTGTAGGTCTAAATATGTAGGAGTTTATCGTTACCCTTCTATATAATTGAAGTTATGTGTGTTTGTGTGTGTGTGTGGAGATATCAAATCTAAAGTAGGGGAGGAAAGAGATTTAGAGAGGAGGAATATAATCATGTAAGCTAGAGCTATTGCTATTGATTTGTAGCCTTTCATAGAAAATAAATGTTGATGGTCATTAACACTTTATTATTATATTTGTTGAACTTCAATGAATATAAATGTTGTTGTTGTTTAACGACATTTTGATTGTGAATTAAGCATTGCAATTTTCTCTACAATTCATTTCCTACAAAGCACCCCCTAGCTTGGGAATGTACGGTATTGTTATTTAATTAGTTTTGTTTTTCACTATATATTTAATCTCATCATTTTTTGGTTTGCTGATTTCACTGCTCTCATATATTAATTTACCATCGTTTTCTTAAGCATGTAATTTGTTTATGCTTTATTGTTCATTCCATTATGCTCTTTAACTTTTTTTTCATGTATGTTATTAGTCAAGTGTGGTGTGCTACCATAAATCTGAATGTCATAAACCCACGGATTCTTAGGAGAACTGCAAAGTTCCAAGACCTGAATCTATGACCATAAAGACCTTTTGGATTTGATTTGTGATTGCATATTTCTTTAATGCTTAATGGAATTGTGGGATCTGTTTAAATGATTGAGTGAACTAAATGATATTAGTCTCAATATTTAATCTTGACTCATGGTAATGATCTATTAAGTTAATTCCATTTCTAAATTTAATAGAAGTAGTCTTGATGCTTTAATCATGCACATATGGTGCCCACGCCTCACAAGCTTATGAGCATATGGATTGATAATTTAATACCCTCAATTTAAGCAATCAAATTGCATAATAGTAGGGTTATATTGTAGGAATGAGCTTGGAGAAAATCTATATTACTCTCTCATCTATGTTGTTCATCACCCTCATGCTTGTTTTGTTCTTTCCTTAAATAACATAGACTTCTTCATTCACCATTGCTAACAAGGCTTTCAAGAAGCAAAAAGACCAATCCCAACAAGAGTGTTAGAGCTCAATTATATCCAACTAGGTGTTGTTACTCATGTTCATGCCTTTTTGTTGGAGTAATATATGAGTATTGTTGTTTCCCTCCATTTTTTATGTTTGAATGGTATACTTGTAGTTTAATTTAAATTTTGAATGTTATGCATACTTCTTCACTTTATTTTGATGTAGCAATACTCTTTTGTGTTGTCCCACAATGAATCATTGTCTATTATTTATCTCACAACCTTGCTTCACAAAGGACATTTTTCTCACCCATGCAACAAAATCTAAGGTTTTTTCTAGGTCATTTTTCAGCTTCTAGTGACTTGTAGGAAGGATAATTGACATGTACATCCATTTGGTTCCTTAATGGTTATTTTTTTGAAATTTTATTCTCCATGAGCACCACAAGTTGCATGATTATTTCAATATATTTTGTTGGGATGCAAGGGTTTCAAACCTATGATTCAAACACTTTGGCCAACAAATACCTCATAAGGATCAACATTTTCAAATCCTAGATATCGAAGAAGGTCTCACCAGAGATATTTATATAAATTGCAAGAACAATCATACAAGGATCACAAACATAGTTGGAAGTTATATGACATGGAAACATCACATTCATATCTAAGAATGCACATAAAGATCCATTACCTATTGCATTAAAAAACTATAGAATGAATTTAACATAACATTGAAGATTCATAGAGGCCAAATCTAAATAGATATTCCATTAGTTCCTTTCAATGATAAGGTATTTACATGACATATAATCACCATAGGCATCCCACAAAAAACTAAGGTTCCAGACACTCACCCAAGGTTGAATCCCAAATAGCTAATTCCACCCAAAATCTCCTTTGTATTTCTTCTTACATTTTTATAGTGTATATCAATTAGGACAATCCTAACTAATAATTAGTTGGGTTCACATTTAACTACAATTACAATAGGCCTAAAAAAACTCCTTGGACCTCTTGGCACAACGTCATAGGATCCTTTACATTGTGTAGCATCCCTTTGTGTGCAACCAAATTATTGGCACAATCCCAATACACATCTTCAATACCCTATCGTGCCTTGGTGCCAACAAGTTCCCAACACTAATATTTGGCTCATCCTCAAGCTAGGGGCATCTCCTAAGGAAAAAAAAAAGTAATGGAACCTTGGTGAAGAGGGATAAAACAAAACTTTGGAATCCAAAATCCACCTCCTCGAATGAAACTTGCAGTTGTTAGAGATCTTGGCAAAGTTTATTAACTACTTCCATGACAATAGTTTCCTAGGCATGCTTGATATTATTTCTAATTGGATAGATCTAGAGGCAATGGCCTAGAATTTTTTAGCAGAAAATAATTATGCTCAACCTATTACTAAGACTCAAGGATGACCTTGGAGAGAATCTGTTTTTTTTCGAAGGCAATGATAAGCTAGTGTAATAGATTATAGTTCTTGGTCATGGTGTCTTTACGGTTAAGGGACTTATGCTTTTCCTTGAGTTGCAACTCAAATTATTAGACATGTTATTTTTGTGTGGTGATCTTAGGAGAAATTTACAAATGAATATGAGTGCAAAGTTTTGGTTGACGACATCAACAAAATTTGTAGCCCATGCTCTGGCCTAATTGAATAGGTTAATGACTTTGGAAAGTTTTTCATTAAGATCTAGTTGGGTCGTTGTAGGTGTGACGTTTAACTTCTCTTGTAGCTCATGTTCTTGTGATTTAACTTTAAAAATGGATTCTTTAATGTGGGATTCCTTTCTAAGAAGGATTTCCCACTAGAGTGTGGTCCATAGGTACTTTTGTTGAAGTTCCTTGACTACATTGACTAGTTCTTTATGTGCAATTTCTCCCTACACATGACATTATTGGATTTATTGAGATGATTTATTTAGTTCCCTGTGTTTGTTGCTTAACTCCTACATTATCTTCATGGAGTATTGTTAGAGATCAAGGTGTTAGTGTCAGTGCTTTCACACTGCCATCAGTGATCAAATTTGTCTTTTGCATTTCATATTAGGTGTCCCATTCTGATGAGCTGCACTCCATTAGGTCATGGATCAATTGATGGTCGGGTTTTATTTCATTTGTCCCTCATGCTATAAACTTGCTGATCTAGTTCACATGTCCTTTCAGTCATTCATAGTCTTTCTAGTTCACTTCATTTGTAAAAAAAATTTGGTCTTAGGGTTTTTCTCCATGGTCATTCACATGAAAAATAAATGTCAGCAGACACAAGAAGAGGTTAACTAGAGTTTAAAATATCATAATTTCTTTGTTTGTAAGCTAAATAAAGCTCTTTGAACTCAAAACTTATTTTGAGTTCAAAAACAGAGCATTTGCATTTTATCATTTCACTTCCATGTATTTCAATATAATTTTATGGTTCCTATATGTAACAACTATTCATATGCTGCTCCTGGTCGCTTGCCAACTTGGTCAACTCCTGCCACTACAAAAAGTCAAAGAGATGAACATCATTCCACCTGTGAACATGCCAAAAGTAAAAAATTAGCTAAAACAGAGTATTTCAGGGAAGCAAACAAACATTAGAAAGTGGGTTATGTTAAATGAAAAATCAAAAGGCTTGAAAGGGTATAAAATGTTTTTTATCTCTCACATCACTTCATTGTGAAGTTCAAAGTGCTAAGGAGAATCCAAAAGGTGATTTTGAGGTGTCATTGGACAAAAAGAAGCAAGTTGAGGTGTTATTGGAGAAAAATGCAGGCGCTGCACAACTATTGCCTGGCGTTGTGCATTCATTTGACGCTGCGCATTGGATGCTTTCTCACAATGTAAATTAACAAAGGCGCTGCACATTCATTTGGCACTGCGCACCTATTGGAGGGCACTGCGCATCTATTGGAAACTGCCCACACAGTGCTGAAACCTTCAAACAAACCCAAAATCACTCAAACTTTCTCCAATTTGCAAAGATTTCTTTCCTTTACATGTAAGTATCGCTGCTGCTCTTGCCATAAGAATTTTTGTGCTTAGAGCTAATTTTTGAAAAGGCTAAAACCTAGCTGCTATTAAAGCAAGTTTTTCCATAAAGTTCACTGTTTACATAGTTGTCTTTTTCATACTTGGTGACTGTCCCTTAAAAAAATCAACACCTATACACACTCCCCTAGGTTTCATTTTCTTATGTTTTCTCATTCCCTCACATGACACTCCCCAAAACCCTACTTACATACATAACGCCTATACCCTAAATTACCTAAACCCTACCCATTCCCTTCATACCCTATTCCCTCAAATCCTACACTACATCAAATCTCACTCATCTCCCTATTCCATCCCACTCGTTCTCTTTCTTTTGAAAATCTCTTCATACTCATCATTCACCCACACTACCTTTCTTTCCTCACTAGCATTTACAGTCAATCAAGCCAATGGATAGTGATTATGAAACTGGGGAAGAGACCCTCAGTGACAGTTCTAGGGAAACAAAATTACAGCCGAGAAGACCTCACAAAGGAGGGAAGATAACCAGGGAGGAGCCCATTAGCCTTAGGGAATTACTTGCCTGTCCATTTGCTATCACATGTTTCAAGCATCGGCCTTGTTATGATTTTTGTGAAATGGTGGAGAGGGTCAAATTCCACCATGAATTAGCAAGACTATTTGTGACACACCTGGACAATAATGAAGTACAACTTGCTGGAGTTACTTTCACTCTGTCACCTACTATTATTTTAGAGGCTACAGGCATTCCAAACATAGGTAAAAAATGGAACAAAGGGCAGTACATTGACAGGGAATTTTATGAGCCTTACATCAAGGTTGCATGCCTCAACAAGCTGAAAAGAGTGTTTCCATTTAAATTCTTGCAGGACAGGTTTGCCCCACTCATGAAGATCATCATTAAATATTTTACTTGTGAAGGTAGGTTTTCACAGTTGTATGCCCACCACATTAGATTATTGATGCATTTTACTAGAGTGAGAATGATGGATCTTCCTTTCTTCATGTTCCGGAATATTGAAAAGATAGTACACTATGTCAAGAAAAAGCCATATCCCCAACAAATGAATAACTTCTATCACTTCTCTCTGATCAAGATCATTGTGTTACATCAGTTGAATACACTGAATATACCATGGGAAACCTTCATTTCTCATGAGTTTTTCAAAGGTCCTCAAATATTTTCATCGGTGCATCAGGAGGAAATTGAACCTTCAGGACATGAACAAGTCAAAGAAACTGAAACCTTGGGAGTGGCAGTGTTTGTCACCTATGAGAGAGGCACTAGGAGGCTTTTTGTAGTTTCCAGGTGAGTGCTATCTCCACAAGGAGTGGAAGGGGTCTCGCCTTCATCTACAGATTACAGGCAAATGCTATCTCCATCTAGAGTGGAAGGGGCTTTGCCTTCTTCTCCAGCTAAGCAGGTATAGGTTGGGCAACAACAGAAGGGCGGAGATAAAAGAAATAAAAAGATGCATGAGGATGATCTTAGTGAGGGGCAAGAGAGATATTTTGTCTTGGTGGACCATGAGGTGGCACAAGAGGAGAATGTCATGGACTTAGATGCTCAAAATTTAAGGAGTGTCAAGGATTTGATCATTAAGGAAAAAGAGGCTGACATTCAAGCCCTATCAGTCAATTTAGAAATTGAAAAGTGGATAATTAAATATCTTGAGCAGGAAAGCAAGCAATTAATTGATAAACAAGCTACTATGGAATTGCAAATGATTAGGGAAGAAAGGTAAGAGGCAAAGAAAGCAAAGGGCAAGATGACCTCCATTGAGAAAGAAATTGAAAATGACCGAGAAACTTTGTTAGAGAGGGTGAACATTCACCTTGAGAAGTTGCTTGAGAAGGCCAATAAAGAGAAGAAAATTCTTCGCTACATGGCTTATCACTATTTAACCCAGAACAAGATATGCAATATAAGAATGAGAAAGCTAAAGGCAAGGTTGAGGAAAATTTTGAGAAGCCAAAAGGATAAAAACAAATTAGAAATTCTTGCTGATACTTCATTAGCTCATCATAGAAATGCTTGAGGGTGCCTTCTACCAAATTTAGCGCAATTTCGAGAAAATTTTGCAATTTTGAAATTTTGAAATTGGAAACACAAGAAAACCCAATAGGTGCATAGCGTCACTGGCGCTGTGATTTTGACTGGAGCATCTTTTGAGAGAATGGTTTACATTTTTGGATTCAGCATGAAAAAACAAGCAAACCCAAAAAGTTTCATCAATTTTGGAGCAGATCTTGGTCACCTAAAGGCCAAAACACCATTGAAAAATGACCTCTCTGCCACGTTTTTGACACACATGAAGAAGACTTGGGAGATTCAATTTTTGAGGGGAAAAATGACATCAAAATATAGAAATTCAAGTTTTTCTAGAAAGTATACTCGACAAGATTTCCAACGAGCTATCCTACACCCAGTTTGGACATCGGGAAGGTCCCCAAAATTGGTTTGGAAAAAGTGTTGTGCATTGGATCAGGGGCGCTGTGCATTGAATGGAAATTGCCAATTTGGCTCCAAAATCAAAATTTCGCCTAGATTTTTTGTAATTTGAATTTTGGACTCTTTTTAGGTAAATATATGAATGTAATTTGATGCTATGGGATGTAAATAGAATTTCAAAATGACTCTTAGAGGTAAATTCATCATTTTGAGGTGGTTGAGGGAGGAATGAATCAGTTTCCATGGTTTTAGAGGCAAGTTGTTCCACTGCCTATATTCCTGTTCTTAGTTTAGATATGGTTGAAACCACCCCTCTTCTCATGGATTCGACCCCTGATGATTAGCACAGGTAGTTTGATGCCTATATTATGTACTTTCTTAGTCATTTGAAAAGGTTGGACTCTTGTGGATGCTTTGAGCTTCATTGTACATCACTATAGCAGATTGGCAAGGAATAAAACCAGGTTTTGCAGCTATTTTTGTGGGATTCTTGTGATACTGTGTTTTTGTATTATTTCTTCTTTTGTAATATGTTATTCTTATGTGTTATATGTTTCAAAATCTTTCCATTCTTCTAAACTAAATGAATCAAGAGAGATAGGCAAAATACATTGATAACATTGCTTTGCCTCGGGAATGCATTTAGTTTTTAATGTTTTCAGCAGTCTGAAGAGGATTCATGGTATTTTCATGCCCTCCTCAGCCCCTTAGCAGTCTTAAATCAACCATCTCATTCCATTCCAATTGCATAAACACTTATCTATCTTGCCCCACAGAACATGTCTGCAATTTTGACTTGATTTCCTGAACCCAAATTTGCCTGCTCCATTTGATCCAGTAACCAATCATAAAAATCAACCAAAAACTATAGAGCTAATATACCTAGCCTAAAATCTATATTCAATTTAGTCATCTCCACTGAGATTGACGAGGAGAGAGCCCTCTCCTGACCTCGTAGGGCTAGCTACTAGGTTAAGCGTGGTTTGTGGTTATCCTAGGATTGCCTCCCCTCAGCTTGAGGTCGATCTAGGCTCTAACACAAGGGATGACACCTATGATAAATCTAATTGTGCATAGGGAAATCAAGTCTAACTAATAATGGAGGTTGGTTTGAATATAGAGAGGGCCAATGGGTCTAACTAGATGATCATTTTCCTCATGCCACTTAAACTTTATGCAATTCCTATAGCGCTACATGTGCTACCATTACTTGTTCATATAGGGTATGCAAGCTTCTCTATATATAGTACATGACATAACTCCCCCAACTACTAAGATGAATCTCAATAGGTAAATGTTGTACCTCTAACTTGGATTTGAGGACACTAACAATGGCCTAGATCATGAGAGGTGAGGATTGTTAGGCTAGTAATGTGGTGGCAGGTATGCTTATGGTGGTCTCTACATTGGGTCTAGTTTCCTTGCTTGTAATATCTATGGTGCCTATTGGATCACTCTAATTCATTCTTGTGGTTACTAGGTATGAGTCCAATGTCATAGTCATTACTACTACTCCACTGGGTTTTGGCACCATAGTCTTCAAGTCCTCAACATTGATGGAATCTAAGCGCATGTGTCACACTAATGGCACAAAAGTCCAAGCTTGACCTATTGTAATGTCACCTCCCACCCCTTAAAATTACCAAGCTGAATGGAAGGTGTTAATTTATCCTAACACAAACTCCATGGTCTCATTATGGAAATGGACTTAGAAAATTCCTCCTCTCTCAAAGTTAGCAGAATTAACAATGGGCTTCACCATCGCACTCAACTTGTAAAGATATTTTTGATGATATAATTTCTTCAAAAAATGATAAGCAAATCAAAGATATGGCACTTCAAAATTTCGCCATTAAAATCCTTGCCATATAGGCAAGTCCAACCAAGTGGAACCCTCATGGTACCCATGTACACTTACCACATTTAATAAAAAAATGCCATGATGTGCATGTATTAGAAGGTGCAAAGTTTAGAAACAATTACGAATGTTGCACACCGAACTTCCTTGAAACCCCACACCCCTAAACTAGTTCGGACCTAGGCCCAAATCCAGTTTTGAACTAACTCTACACTTCATGCCCATCGATCATGTGGAATTTAGAGCTAGTTTAGCCCCTGGACCACCACCACCAAGCCCTTAACTACCTCCCACTCACTTGTGTTCCTCGAACCACTAGTCCTCTAATTTTCTATGCTAAGTTAATGATTTAATAGTGTGAGGACCCCACCATGCTTTATAACATTAGAGATATTAGACTAGGCCCTACTCTATAACGTTAGAGATATTGGACTAGGTCCTGCTCCAAACTAACCAAGTCTAGGCCTGACCTATCCCGCTGCACCTTATTTATACGATACATAACTATACTATATACACATCCCCGATCCAATCTAGTTTTTCTATAACCCTTCGAGAAACTCGACCAGGGTTCTCCAAGAGCCTAATTCAGTCCTAACCATTGCTTAATGAAATAATTAGTTACCCAAGACATCAAGACTCATTTAAGAAATGGAACAACAATGAATACACATAATTATTGAAACATAATCCTAACTTTCTTCTAGGCATTTACATAGTCAATATCATGTAATAAACACCTTGTAGGCACAACAACAATGATACAACTATTTAATAATGTAGTGGAAAAACAAAAATTACCCTTAATACTTCATGAATGAGAAAATTACCATCCCACAAGCCCTGCAAGCTTCATAACCATAAGATATGCATACACAACACATTAAACAATGACCTCTTAAATGAAGAGACTATTAACTTAAACATAATAAATAGACCATGGAATTTAAATCACCATATCAACATTGTAGTCGATTAACGTGCCATATAACTCACTATAAATAGAAGTACAACCATGCAGAGATCATTAAGTCTCATATACCACAAGAGATAAATACATAGACATCTCATCAAATGAAACATAATATACACCCCTCATTCTGAGGGCCTGACATATAATAACATTTAACATTAACATGTTTAAATACATAAACAAACAACTTATCTTATGAAGTAACAATTGTCAACTAAGAGTGGGGCTTCAACTCTCTACCCAACCGTAGGTTGACTGCACTGTTATTCTTTCTTTCAACCAATCACCCTCGAGCTAGATTCAAAGTTTGAGGAGGTATATTACTCGGGAGTTCTCAACCAATCAACCAATTATATGAGGAAATGAACACTTCTTAGGTGATATCTCGAACAAATTCCCATTGCAACACTACAATGGCTCTCAACCAATAACAGGACACCCACAAAGGGTTCAAGAAAGGCACATAGAGTCTTAGTTTCACTCTAGAGATGGATGTATATGTAAATTATGAGGTTTATCAATTGAATAAGATAATGTATGGGTAAAGAATCCCCTTCAAGTAGTTTATTAATGATTTCTAACACCATATTATCATCTCCTAAGGCTACACTCAATGTTTATTAGTCCCAACTAGTACTAGAGTGTCTCAGCCTAACTGGTATTTTTTTAATTCAAAATTTTTCCTAGTGGTTTAACAGCCTCATGGAAAGCCACTACTTAAGTGATGATCAACAAGTAAGACCCATTATTTTATCAACTCAACTAACACTAGAGCATCACCACTCGACTAAAATCTCTCTCTAGCACACAACACACAAGCTCACACACCAACCTTGGTAATAATATACACATGCATAACTCAAGCCTTAGTAGATTAAACATATGCATAAGCATAAGACTCAGAAAAACATAGGGATTCCATCCCACGAGCACATAACATAGGCTTAGAGTAAGGTTAATATTCAAAGCAGATCCACATCCATTGCTAAGTCCAAGCTCTCGTTCTCCTACTCAGTTCACTCCTCCCTATACTTTTTTCTTTGACCCCCTCCACATAATGCCTAACACTTTCTGTCTAAAGCATAATTCTCCCCCAAGAATCCTCTTCGAGTCTCTCTCTCTCTCTCCCCAACTCCTCTTGCATGTTTTCCTTGTTAACATGGGCTACGAGGAAAGTCTACAAACTAGTCCTCTTCTCAAGAGCATGTTCTCCTTAGTAACTAGTTGCACAAAAATGTGATTAAACCAACAAAGGATTAGGTGGAAAAGTAAGTGCAAGGTGTGCATTCAAAAGTAAATCCTCCTCCTTTAGGCCTCTGAATTTGTGTCCACTTCCTAGCCATTCATTGTACTACTTCTCCACATAATTTACATGATTTACGATTCATAATAATATTTACAAGAGGGTTGAGAAAAGGGTTGTCACAGACCCCACCTCCTTAGAGGAATGCCATCCTTGGTGTTCTATATCCGAACACACACTATTATAAGATATTTTTTTAAGGTTGGTTCACAGACACTACATGGCTGCTACATCCATGGGAAAATCCAGGTACATCAACTTGAAGGGATCTACCCTTAAGCCAAACAAATCAAGGCCTAACCCCAAGGGCATCGAGGATATTTGACCTCATGACCTCCCAATTGGCAAGGTAATTAGCAACGAGAACTTGACCAACTAAGATAACTCTTGGGGCTTACTATTGTAAGAGCTTACATACACTACTCTTCCCATTTATTTACATATACATTCATATTTACAATGATATTCACATTTTCTTAACCAATAAAGAAAAATGGGTATGACACCTTCATTTTCTCAATCATCCCCCAACCAGCCTCCTCTAGTCCAAAGTGTTTCCAGTGCACCTTGAATTGATCAATTACTTTATTTTGGAGCATGATCTTCCTTCAATTTAGAATGCACAGAGGTTCCACGTAGAATTATCCCTTTGGTTCAACCAATAGCATAATCTAATCAATCACATGATTAGCATTGTGCACATATATTTTAATTAAAGAAACATGGAAAATAATGTAAGCCTTTATTGTAGGTGGCAAGGCCAATCTATATGCCACTAGTCCTATTCTCTCTAGAACCTAAAATGATCCACAAAAATGTGGTGCTAACTTGGCACAATTTATGATTTTCAATGAGCTTCTCTTTGGTCTAATTTAGGGATACACATGATCCCCCACTTTAAATTTTTTATGCAATCTATGTTGGTATACATAGATCTTAGACCCATCTTTATATACATTTAGTTTTTGCTTGATGAAAATTGTTTCCTTATCCATCTCCTTTAGCATATCTAGCCTAATGTGCAATTTGTTCACTTGACCATCTCAGTTGATAGGAGTGTTGCACTTCCTACCATTAAGAGCCTCAAATGTACTTATCTTTAATGACTCTTGATACCCATTATTATAATAAAACTCCACCAATGGAAGAAACTCTACCCACTTCCTTTTTTGGTGCATGACATATATCATAAGCATGTCTTCTAGCACTTTGTTTACCCTCTCAGTCTACCCATTTATCTGAGGATGGTATATTGTACTAGAATCCAATTTTTGTCCGTAAACTAGCAAACAATTCCTTCCACAATTTATAGGTAAAATTTGTGTTCCTATATGATATAATCTTCTTGGGTGTACCATGTAATCTCACAATTTATTTTATGGAAACCTTAGCAATCTCACTTTTTGTATGATTAGACTTGACAACCACGAACTGATCTATCTTCCTCAACTTGTCTACCACAACCATAATGGTATCATGTTGCCTATTTGTCTTTCAAAAACCTATGATAAAATCCATGGAAATGACTTCCCATTTCCATTCTAGAATGGGGATTGGCTGCAAAAATTATGTTGGATGTTTTAATTCCACCTCTACCTATTGGCATTCCAAACATTTTGCAATATATTCAACTGCATCCTTTTTCATGTCTGGCCAATAATATGAACTCTTCATGGTGGCTGTCATCTTTTGACACCTAGGATGACCATAATATGGGATTTTATTGTGATCATCCATAATGAGCTTCTTCAAGTCACCTCCACAAGGAACATACCACCTTCCTGTATGTTTTAACCCTATACAAAAATTGCATGCAAAAAAATTCTTAAAGACAAAAAAGATATACAATGGCAAGGACATACAAAAAATATACACAAATATTTTCTCCTGGAACCCAAAACAGGGAAAACCAGGTTGATTTTTCATTATAATCTTTTCAATGTTATAATATATTATATACATGTTGAAGCATTCATAAACCCCAATCCATTAACCCTGGATTAGAACATAATCATAGTTCCCTTGACCAAATCTACAAAATACCATGGGAAAAGCCATCATGCCCAAACGACCATGCGCCAAGTGTGAAACCATGGGTGGGTCAAACCATCATCCTTGGGTCTGCCACCCATCCTTGGCACCACCCAACCATTATTAGGTCTGCATAAAAAAATAAATCTCGGGGGGCTACCTGTTGGTTGGATAAATTGATCTTGCAGACAAGGCCGATCTCTCTAGTATCAACAGATATCTAGCAACAAGTAGGACAAGCAAATCTACCTTTCTCTAAACATATTGCGATTCATTAATAAAAACTAAAGAGGTGTTTAGACCCTACCTTCAGTCCAACGCTACTTTGTGGCAGCCATGCTTCAACCGTCCAAAAGAGTTTCCTTTAGAGAACCTGCAATCACAAACAAGCACACATCAAATAAAACCTGCATAGCTAATATAATAAATCATGTTCATCATGGTGATCAAGGAATCCATGAAATAAACCATAAAACACAACTTATTGAGAAAAATAAACTTGATTGTATTAACTTTGAAATAGAAGAACTTTACAACCTTTGGTGCCTTGATGTTGTACAAGCTCTTCCCAAGGTCCAAACAGGAATCTCCTCTACTTTGACAAGCCTCACTCTCTTCCAAATGAGATAAAAAAGGCATGTAATCTCTCCTCTCAAAAGCTCAATTACGAAGACTAAGTTCTAGCAGCATTTCACCTCAAAAATATTCAGATTTCCACCTCCTCAGTAACCCGCCCAATGCTTCATTTTATAGTGCAAAGGAAGGAGGTTACAGGTCCACCATTGAAGGGATAGAGTCCTCCTTCAAAGGGATAAGTTTCTCAAATCAAGGGGTTAGCTCCTTAAGGTATGGGATGCATGAACCTTAAAGGAGTGAACTTGCCACCTCAAGATTCCCTCTAGAAGCTTCCAGAAATGACTCAAAGTGAGTTTTTAAAAATGTACTTGAGCCTTTTTGACTTTTACAAGGGTCCGCACAAATAACACAGAGACAGAGCAGTCAGGTGTGCAGGGGACATGACCATTAGGTGCAGGACCGCAGGTAAAACTAAGAGAAAGTGCGGGACCAGAGTTTTAGATATTTTTAAGGACTTTCTCTTATTTTCAAGGCTTGATATGAAGAACTGAGGTTTAAGATTTGCAAAGGAGGAAAATATGAGTGTTGATAGACTCACACTGATTGTAGAATGTCAAGATGACAATTTTTGTGCAACAGATTTCCCCCTAAAGTGCGAAGTCTGTAATAGATGAGGATAGCATTTTTCATCTAAGAAGAGTGAAGTACTTTATAATTTTTAGGATCATCCTGTGGACACCTCAGTCGGAACCTGTAAAAACATTCAATGCATATATATATAATATATATATATATATATATATATATAATATATATATTATATATATATTTATAATATATATATATATATAATATATATAATATATATATATATGTGAAAATATCATCACTGAGGTAGGCATTCCCATACTCAGATCAAAACTGACTAGAAAACTAACTAAACTGCTCTTATATAAGAATGATTTTGTAATACATCACGAGTATAGACATATGTAGACACAGTATGGGCGCAACGATCTGTTTATGAATAGTCCACTGTATAATGAATAACAAAATTCCTAGCAGCCTGGATGGTGGAAACTAGATCCAGGGTCTTGATTTCTACTTCCCGAACTAGTACGATTCTATCCATGTGAATGAATGTGTCGAAGTTGAACATGGTAGAAACCACTTGATTAGCAGGCAATGATGTGAACTATTAACAAGTGTGAGAGAAACCACCAGTAATGTCAATGGCTCTCAAAGTAATCAGTACAATCCATGAAATGTGAATAAATGAGTTGATGTCGAATATGTCATAGAATATTTTGATCGAAGGTCAATGATGCAACATGTCATCGAAGGTGAGACACCTGCCATTAGGGCATGCAGATTCCAAGGTACTAACGATTTCTAGATCATCTTTCTAGATAATGAGTTGGAGTCGATAGAAAGGGATTTGTTGTAGGCAAGCCCACAACACGAAATCATAGATCAAGTTTTGAAGAAATATATTTGGCAAGGACTAACTCAGGGATGGTTAAAATGGATGACAGATATTTTGCAAATGAATGGTTTATTTGAACCGACCTCTTGAACACATAACGACACTGTAGATGGTTTGGTGACAATTGACCCAAAGCTAATACCCAGAAACTGGCTGAAGACTTTCAATATGGTTTGATTAACTATTAGGCAAAGTATTTCCCAACCCAGGTGAACAAAAAGTGTCGTGTTCAAGAGTGGTTAACTACTTTTCTAAAACACAAAGTATAACAAATAGGTTCATTTTTCTCTCTTTCCCCCACCATTTCTGGCAACTACCTCTTTATTTTTGACAAGCTTGAGGAGGATAACATTTTCTTGATTATAAGCTCATCCTTCGGATGAGTCCAACTTAGTTTAAAATTCGAACCCTAAGAAGGAGTGGTCCGTTCCTGTTTAAATTTGAACAGGTCCTTTACTGTTGAATTTTAACGAGTCTAGTATAGGAGAAACTCAGTGTTTTTTAGTTTTAGGGAGTCAGAAGAAAAACTTAAGAAAACTCCATGGTTGTCCTTTTTCATAAATTTGTGTCCCCCAAGCCCGAAAAAGTATAAAATAATGCTTGAGAGAACCACTTGACCATTACGATCAAGGAGTAATTTTCATAATTAGTGACTCCGATCTGAAAAAGTAAAAATGCGATTGAAAACAAGTCATTTTATAACCAATATTGAACTTGAAACGACAAAAGTCCGACGATTTTTTCATGTTTATACGGTCAGAAAAGAGCTATAATTAGACCGTCCTTTTAATTCTGTTTTAACGAGTTTAAAAGGAAAAACTCGGCAATCTTTTCATATTTTAAGAGTTAGAAAAGAGCTTAAAGAGGACTCCAATGTTTCGCTTTTTCGTAAATTTTGGAAGAGTCCGAAAAAGTAAAAAGGTATGCTCTTTGTTGAAAATGATCAATTCTCCTTGAAAATCCAATATTCTGCACAAAAACTTAAAACATTACTCATACCCGTTTAAAATAAATAAAAATGCATCAAAAGTTACCTTTTTAAAGTAAAAAATAAACAAATTAAAAATTCATTTATTCAAAAAAGCTTATAAAAAGGGCTTTTGTAAATTGATTTTTACCGTTTGACTTCAGAGTGAGAAGTAAGAGCTTTTGGGTAAGAAATTTCCTTTGAAGATTGCGGAAAATCTGACCATTGGAATAGAAAAATGTCAGCTCCAGGTAACCCACATCATCCTTATCTTGCATTTCAACTGTTTAATTTTCATTTTAGGGCTTTAAAAATTGATTTTTTAAGGAAAATTTTCTTTAAAAAACTGCTTGTAGGGGTCCGCAAGTGTAACATGCGACCCCTGCAGACCCAAAATTTTTTGTACAAAGGAAAAAGTCGGGGTCCCGCACCTATTCTTAAGGATGAGTGTGGACCTATGCACTATCTCTAACTAGTGGGTGCGGACCCCACGAAATAAGTTTTAAAATTTCAATTTTTTCCGTTTCCGCCCAAAAAATTTGAACTAAAGTGTTCTAATCCACCTTTTTTGCAATGTAGGATATACAAAATGCTCATTTGGTGGGAACACGAGCATGAAGATGTGGATCTTGCCGCATTAATTCATCCACCTATAATACAGGCATTAAAAGCATGTAGACTATTTAAATTATGGGCCATACCCGACATGAGGGCTTAGGTAGCTTCCTGCAATGGCTGGTAGATAGGTGGAGCACACAGGACCAGTGTTTCATGATTGGTGGCCACTGGCTTGAAATCGAGCTAGAGGAAATTTATTTCTTGACTGGCTTGCCCAAGAGAGGTGAACGATTATCTCTATTCGGGACTAGGCTAGGTGCCCACTCTGTCGCTAGCCTCCGACTAGAGTTTTGCAATGACCAAACATAGGACAAACAAATAGATATTAAAACTATCTCCCGTCCTGAACTTAAAGTGATTGCATTTACTGTCACCAGACTATGCGGGAGCTCAACATTGCTCATAGCCACCGAATCCCAAATGTGGATGGCAGTAGACTGTTACCGAGGCACCATCTTCAACTGGTGCGAGGCTGTGTTGGCGAATGTAAAAGGCCAACTGACTACAGCAAAGAACGGACAACTAAAAAAATTTGGATATGGTTTCTTGATTGTGAGCTTTGGCCTAGAGAGGGTCCCTATGCTAGTCCCACAACAGCTTTTTGTTGAGGCTGGACTTCCTCGAGAGCCTAGGATTATGCGTTGGGTTGCAGTGATGGCCCATCATCCTGAGGAGGGTTCAGAGGTTGTCCGATTTCCACCTGAGTATTTTCGTTGGTTGAGGAAACAACTTTTCGTGATTAAGGATTTTCCATATGTTGGGATGGATTATCGTGGTGATCCAGACATGGCTCTTCCACCAGGAGAGAAATGGGATGATTCAGGTAAAATCATTTTCAACATTTTCTAAATTTTAAACTATTTTTTTGTTTTGTTTTTTTAAATCGTCAAAAACTAAAAGTAAAAAGTTTTAAATGCAGATGTGGGTCCACGACGACCAACCACTCTCTAGCCCTATGAGAGAAGACACCCAGCTGCAGCAGCACCGGCCCCACAGGACCAATCAATAGAGACCCTGACTGAATTGAAGCATCATCTAGAGTGTTTGACAACAGATATTCCAGAGACTAGTATAGATGATATTCCACTTAGGTTACATCGTTATGTGATTGGGGTCCCAGGACTGTTTAGGAGGTTCTTTTATAGGGTGGCCTGAGTAGTGGTTTCTTATCGTGATCATCATCAGGGATAGGATGATCGCCTTTGTAGACTCATACGACATTTTATGTCTTTTTGTACTATCATTTTTGCTGATCATCATGTGTTTTTCAACCTATGATCGAAGACGATGTATATTTGACACACTTCTATGCTATGATATATCATTATTACTGTCTATCTTGGATAACATGTTATGGAATGTTTTTAAATTTATTGTCTTGATTATTGCAAATGTCTATTTAACATTCGAGAAGCAACTACATCTGCCAATGTATTTAAATATCTTGGAATATGCTGATATTCAATGTAGTCAAATTCATGTTCCAAGAGACAAACTCTCAAAAATAATCTTAATAACACTGGATTTCTAATGGCATAAACCCTGTTAAGCTGTAATACAATGAGTTCAGAATCTAACCTAACAATCAAACTCTGAATCCCAAATGAGATGGATTCAGATAATAATTCAATCACTACACTATACTCTGCAATGTTATTCGTTGTTTGACCGAGGCTTATCCCATGCATAGATACTAACTCATCAGAGGGTGAATAGATAACCCAAGCTGCGAAAGAAATGTTCCGTGTACTACGACAAGCACCATTAGCAAAACCAATGTATGTTTGAAGAGACATTGACATCTGCAATATCAGGAGTAAAATCAAGATAAGCAGGAATAATGATAAAAACACTCTCTAAACTAGGCACACTTTCTAATCTAAAACACACCAACTAGAAAGAAACTATTCTAAAAAAAATCTCCACACCAAAATTTAAGCAGAATATCTTTTCAGATAAAGCCCATTTTTGGGTTTACCCAAAGAGACACCGTCAAAGTCTACCAATTCATAGACCCCTTTTGCCAACTTTCGCATAACGACATAAGGACCATGCCACATAAGTATAAATTTTCCAGCCGCTAGCTTATTGTTTGCTTGATCGTATAGGACAATTAGGTCTCCTTCTGAAAAATTACGAGGTGTAATATTTCGGTCATACTGAGATTTTATTCGATTTGCATGAGTCTCGATTGCTAATGTAGTGTCACGTCAATTCTCATCTAGCTGAGCTAAGTACAACAAACGTTTCTCCTCTTCAAAAGTGGCTGGGAGTAATTCTATGGCTATTTACAATGACAGAATTTCGCATTCAATGTGTAACACTGCTTCCAACCCGTAAACTAGTTGAAAAGGAGTGAAACCATTTGATGTTTTTACTGAGGTTCGATATGCCCAAAATGCTAAAAATAACATGTTATGCTAATTTGACTGATGAATACCAATGATTCCTTGGATCATAGTGACTAGAACTTTATTGATTTCTTCAACTAGACCATTAGCTTGTGGGTAATATGAAGTAGAACTATCGTGACATAGGCCAAGTTGATCTGTTAGTTCAATCATCATGATGTTCCAAAAATGAATTCCATGATCAGTAATAATAGCTTGAGGAACATCGAACCTAGCAATTATATGATTGAAAATGAAAATAACAGCAGTTTTGCCGTCTATCAAAAATGTAGGCATCGCCTCGGCCCACTTAGTAAAATAATCTACCGCGAGAATTATATACGCATGCCCCCCTGCCGAGTGAGGGTTACATGTAATAAAGTCAATACCCCATTTTGCGAAAGGATCGATGACAATTTTAGGGTGGAGAGGAGCAAGTGGAGCATGCATCTTACGATAAAAAATTTGACAATTGTGGCATTTTCGGACTGCATTGATATAATCTTTAAATAAGGATGGCCAGAAATAACCGACGCGCAATATCTTTTGGGCTATGGCATACCCAGACATATGACCGCCACATCCTCCAAAGTGACAGTCATTTAGAACCTTTTCAGCTTCTTCATGAGTTAGAAAACATCAGAAAATAGAATCTGCCCCACGACGATAGAGTGTATCTCCAATAATATTGTATTGTTGGGATTGGAAATGTATTTTCCTTCACTAAGATCATGAGATTTCAGGCCAAAAAGATTGGGTTTGGAGATAAACAATTATATCTCCATACCATGGATCAAGAGTACTAATAAGAAACAAGGATTCATCTGCAATGGGTTCTTCCGCCACAATTTCAGTATTAGTATGCGGGGAATCACACATCAATTCTGCAAAAACCAAAGATTTCTTTGCCTTGGATTTTTCAAATTCCAAGTCAAATTCCTGCAAGATAACTATCCATTTGGAATACTTGCCCCCTAGCAATTGTTTGGTCAAAATATACATCATAGGGTTACAGTCAGAAATTACCATGGTTTTGCGTAATAAGATGTAGTGACGAAATCTTTGGACAACTTGAATAGCTGCCAAGGCCAATTTCTCCACATGCGAATAATTAAGCTCAGTCGGATTTAGAGTTCGACTAAGATAGTAAATCACATGTTATTTGTTGAATTCATCTTCTTGAGCTTAAACCATCCCAATGGTGGAATGAGAAGTGGCGAGGTACAAAAAGTAATCCTGGTTGTAGTTGGGAGGATGCAATAACGGTGCATGGGTCAATGCGTGTTTAAGTGCATCAAAAGATTTGTCAGCTATCTCATCCCAAAAGAATGGAGTATTTTGTTTCAACAACCTGGTAAAACCTTTTGTTATCTTGGCGTAGTTAGGAATGAAACGACATAAAAAGTTTGCTTTTCCTTGCAAACTTTGGAGTTGGCGAAGAGTCGAAGGAGGAGGTAATTTGACAATAGCTTAAACCTTCGAGGCATCGACACAAATTCCGGATTTCGAAACAACAAATCCCAGTAAATGACCCGTTTCTATATAGAAAACACATTTGTGTGGGTTCAGCCTAATTCGATAATGCCTACATCTCATAAAGATTGCTCGTAAGTGAGTGAGATGATTGGCTCTACGTAATGAATGAGTAGGTAAATCATCGAGATAAGGATGCACAATGTGCTTGATGTCATGAAATACGTAAGACATAGCCCTTTGAAAAGTTGCTCCGGTGTTCTTCAATCCAAAAGGTAATTTGCAATAAGCAAATGTCCCCCATGGACAAATGAAATCCGTCTTAGGTTGATCAACAGGGAGTATGTTGATTTGATTGTAACCGGAAAAACCATCCATAAAGGAGAACATTTCACTGCCGACACAATCATCAATAATTTGATTGATATAGGGGGTTGGTTATTTGTCTTTAGGACAAGCTCGATTAATATTCCTATAATCGATACATATTCTTATCGTTCCTTGTTTTTTGTTAATAGGAACAATATTCGATACCCAATCTGTTAAAGGAATTGGATAAATGAAACCTGCTCGAAGTAATTTCTCAAATTCAACTTTAATAGCAGTAGCTTTTCTTGGATGTATCTGACGCAAATGTTGCTGGAGAGGTTTAGCATCCGGTAAGTTTTAATTTCATGGACAACAATTGATGGATCGATTCCTAGCATTTCTTCATATGACCAGGAAAACACGTCGCAAAATTCTTGAAATAGGGCTTTATAAGTTTGGATTTCATCGTTTGTAAAAGAAGCACCTATATGAAAGTTTTCAATAATTCCGGGTTTAACTGAAATGTCAATAGGAACTGTTCGAGAGATATTTCCCAAATTCAACTCAGAATTAGGATGTTGCAATGGATTCTTTGGTTCTTTGACATAGTCAGCTGTAAAAATAGATGAGAAATCATTTTCAAAATGATCAAACTCAGGTAGAAATGAAGATCGATGATGAAGATCTTCCCATGGTAAATCATCAATAGACAAAAGT
This sequence comes from Pinus taeda, assembly GCA_000404065.3. Lineage (NCBI taxonomy): Eukaryota > Viridiplantae > Streptophyta > Pinopsida > Pinales > Pinaceae > Pinus > Pinus taeda. Next base: position 25,905 of record APFE031288277.1, on the reverse strand, counting down.
TCACGAATCTACTCATCAATATGAACAAGGTCAGAAAATTTTGTTGAAGTTGAGGTTGATATTGAAAGTGATTCCCTATGGATCACATTCATTGGATCATATTTGATTGAACAAGAGTCAGAAAACAACTGTACAGCCTGATATGCAATTTCATAGGGACTCAAAGGCATCGCATCACCAAATGAGTCCACCTCAGAATCGGAAGGTATGATCCAAGGATCATCAAAAGCAATACTGTTCGATGAAATCATATGAATAGTTGCAAAAGAAAGTGATACATTAGGAGGAGGAAATGAAAAAGTTCCTAGTAAACTAGAATCTTTAATCAAACCTACCCTAACAACCTTGTAAGGGATAACTGTTTTACTGACATGCTAAATACTATCAGAAGAGGCTGGGTCGGATGAAAAATAAGTCAACTGGTCTATTGTAACAATCTTTCCATTATGAGGAAACTTGATAAGCAGAAAGACTAATGAAACATTAGCAGTCATAGCATAAGACCAACTGCGACCGAAGAGAAGGTTGTAATCTAGAGGGGCATCAACCACTTCCACATCTAGATTTACAGTTTTGCCTTCAACCCCTGTAGGTAAATCTTGCAAAGTGCCAAAAGGATGAAACCCTCAGCCATCAAAAGCCTTTAGAATCATCGGGGATTGATTGAGTGTAGGAGAACCAAGAAATCTCCGACACTGAATTGACATAATACACGTAGAAGCTCCCTCATCAATCACAGTCCGAAAACAAGGTCTGTTTTTTACTAACACTAGAATCTGGAAAGCTAATTGATGAGGTAGGTGAGGTGTACTATTCTCTAAATCATAGATTATAAGGTTCGAATCCTGAATATCAACAGCTCCTATAGCAGACAATATTAATTTATGCTGTGCTGGGCATGATTGTAGCACCTCCAAAGCCGACATTGCTAAAGGGGAAATGGCTAAATCTTCAACAATGTTATAGTTAAGAGCAGCTCTCGCATGTGGATTGAAAGCTGACTTCCGAAGTATACCTTTAGCAGGTAGTTTGATTACTGAGTCTGGGTTAGGTTTCTCGATCTGTAGCAGATCACAACCAGAAGGAGTTGAAGTTGATGGGTTTGAATTAGAAGATTCTTCTTCCTTACCACCAACAGGATTTTTACTACCATAATCTTGCGATCGCGTCGCAATCCTGGCATGGGACATCATCATAATGGGTTCTTCTGAGGCATTTGAGGAAGAACCTATCATCTTACTATCTTGACTAGGAAAAGGATCCTTCAAGACAACATGTGTTTGAGAACCTTTGACAATTTTCGAAACCTCAGCTCGATGTGGGCAGTCTGTTGTAAAATGCTCTTCGTCACAAATGAGACAAGGATAGCGAGGTTTACATTTCTCATCAGTAGATTCATTTTTATCTGATTTCTCTTTTGAGTTTTGTTTATTTTTCTTCTTCCCCTTCTTTTTACCGCCAGATTTTGATTTGGCCGTAGATGATTCTACGACATGGATATTGGCAAGAATTTCAGCGGAAGAGTTTCCTGTTGGGGAATCTAGTAAAGTTATACTAGGAGAAGGATTATTTGTAGATTTCTTCTTGCTTTTGGTACTAATTGAACCAATCATACCATCAATGGCATGAGACCCTGAAGGAGCTACAATTATTTGATTTTGTTTCGGAAGGTTGGGGATTTTTTCATGTAAAGTACCTGACTGCGTATAAACAAAGTCAAGGTATTGAGTCTGAGCAATTACTTTCTCTTCAATAACAACTCCTGCCTTAGCTACATCCTCAGTGATTTTAGGTAATAATGATTTAACAAACCATTCTACCAAAAATTGATCCGGAATAAAAACTTTCACTAAACGTCTTCGATGTCGCCATTCATGAATATGATCTGAAATATATGTGGACGTTGACTGTTTTAATGAAGTTAATAATTCCGTGCCATTTTCATATCTGACAGGAAATTGAAAATGAGTTAAGAAAGAAGTGGCTAGCTGACTAAAATTATAAAAAGAGCCTTGTGGTAACTCAATGTACCATTTGGCAGCAAGACCAATCAGAGTGTGTTGAAAAAGACGTAAGTGAATGGAATCATCGATAATGGAATTAGATGCACACCAGAGGTGATAAGTCATCACATGGTTTGACGGATCCTCTCCTGACTCACCCTCAAACTTTGGTATATCACTAGGCAACTTATTCGGCATTGGCAGCGAATACAGAAGATAATTAATTGGATCGTTCGTAAGGCGCGACAAATCAGGTAAATCCAAAGTTGCTATAAACGGTAACTGACGGTTAGGGTTGCGAAAACCTTAGGTCACAAGACCAGCCCTAGGAGGAGGATATCCAGGATAACCTAGAATTGGATTTGCATTAGGATTATTATATCCTCCCGGAAAACCAGGATTAATTGGACCAAACTGGGGTTTTTGAGGTTGCTGATAAGTATATCCTGGGTATGGTTGATACTGATAAACTGGGCTTTGCACAGCAAGACCAAATTGGTACTGTCCCTAGTACGGTTGATAAATAAATTGCGGTTGACTTGTGACAACCGTACTTGGACCAGGTTGTCCTACAGGCATCTGAACCGAAGTTTGAATTGAGGGTCCTGACTGTGGTAAAGAGGTCTAAGGAGTTGATGCAGGAACAATAGAAACTGGAGTTGCCGATACTCTAGAAGTAGGTGGAGTAGATTGAACAGAAGCTGCAGTAGTTGCCATAGCAGTTTGAGGCAGAGTTCGAGGCAAACTAGGCCCAGACTGATGAACTACAACATGTGTAGAAGTTTGAATAGTAGGCTGGACAGGTTGCTAGGTTGGACCAAAAACCAAAGGTTATCCAGGTTGACTTTATAACTACACATTGGGTTGCAAAATCTGTTGAGTTTGAGATGGATCTCACACCATGTTCATTATGGGGTATGGACCCATAAAAGGTTGAGCATATTGAGGACCATAACTAGGTTGAGTGTAGGGCTGATAATTGAGAGGTACATTTCCAGCTCCTTGTACAAATGGTTGACCAAAAGGCGGTTGGAAACCTTGGGTTGGGTACTGACCTTGAGGTTGATAATCTTGAGGCATGTACTGAAACTGGGTTTGACCTTGAGGTATATATTGATACTAGGGTTGACCTTGAGGTATGTACTGAGTCTGGGGTTGACCTTGAGGTATGTACTGTCCTTGAGGTTGCCCCCTAGGAGGCATCTGACTACCTTGAGGTTGCCCCCCAGGTGGTAACTAACTACCTTGAGGTTGCCCTCCAGGTGGTAACTGACTACCTTAAGGTTGCAGATTTGGAATAGTACGAGACATCATAAGAATTTCTTGTACACTCAACGGTGGAGCTCCGTTATTACCAGTTGATATCCCATGTTCAATGGGTTGAGGAGATGCTCATAAAAAAATACTAGTGAGTGACTGATACCCAGAAGGAATAGAAGGACCGCCATATAAAAATATTTCTGGTGTTTGGGAAAACATGGATGACCGTTTCAACATATTCAAAGGACGATAATAACCTTCGGGCGTAGGACGGAAAGGAATTCGAGGTGGTGAAAAACTAAGACTCGGGTTTTCAAAAAAATTCATCAATGATACGTACCAAGTGTCACTTCTAAAAGAACTGTAGAAGATTGATTCACACTCCCTAAGTTTTAAAGTCGGTTGATTTTCAGAGAGAGTTGTATCTTTGTCCGGACTAACAAGTTCTTCAATAGAAATGAGTCCAGAAGGAAGATTTTGAGTAATGATACTTCCTACCCTGGGTGAACTAGGACCACTAGACGCTAGAGAAGCGAATCCTGAAGATGGAGTAGCAGCAGGTTTGGTTTCAAGCTCAGAAATTTCAGGTTTTTCAATTAATTCACTAGTAGAAGAAATACTACCAATAACTTCAGAAAATGAAATTGGTTCAGAAATATACTCTGTTGCTTGAACTGGATAATCAGGATGAACAATTAAAGATGATTCTCTGGCTTCTAGTAACCCAACCCTACTGTCACTAGGTGATACAAGAGCTCGTAGCCCTTCAAGTTGGCTTGGTGTATATTCGAGAGGTTTCCCCCGATGTCTACGGGATTGTCTCGGTAATTAAACCATGATTAAATATTTAATTACTTCACACAAAAACAAAGAAAATCTCAATAAAACCACCTAGAGTCTCTAAAGAACCAAACAATTGAATCACACGCCTAAAAAATCTAAGAGTTCAAAACACACACAAACAGTAACTTTCCATACCCAAAGCACTAGTTGGTGATGAAATCCAATGTCGTAGAATTCAATACAGAAATGGTGGTTGGAACAGTTACCTCGACAACCTGCTTAATGAAACATCGTGGCACAAGTTTCTTCAAAAAACCATCTTGAGTGAAGAGAACCCCCTAGAGAGTCCAAGTGAGTCTAGTTGACACCTTCTCCAGGTACAGTGAGACCCGTCCTTCATCGTCACCTTAGGAAAGAATCTTAAGATTATGGTCACTAAGGTTACCAACAGTAACAAATACAACTGGGGAACAGGCTACGATCTGATCTACGTGCAAGGGCAGAGTAACAAAGTTCAATCCCCTTGAAGGCTCCTCGACATGATCAATCTGAGGTTTACCAACAAGTGACCCTAGTCTCCTCGATAATGTTTAATCCGAGGTTTACCATTTTTAATATGCGCAAATCTTCTATCTTTCCCAATGAGACAGACTTGATTGTCTCAAAAGTTCGGACATGATCTCCTGATTGACTCCTTTAAGAGAAGCTTCCCAGATTATATCAATTACAATTGGATTTATTTCCTACCGCAAGATATAGCTACTTGTTTGTTTTAACTATCTTGGAGAGTTAATTACTCCCTACTCCAAGATACTAGCCTAAGCTATGTTGGTGATAAGAGCCCTAGAAATAAAAAGATTGCTAGATCAATTTTAATTAAGTGTTATTTTTATGGGTTGTTTATTAAGTCAATAGGTATGGAGATGAAACTTTGATGGTGTGAAGATTCAACTCCAAAAACAGTAAAAATGCACCTAAAATGATAAACAATTCGTTTTTTCTTCAATGATTTTCTAGCTAAAAGAAAGAGTTGAGAATGCGATTCCTTGAAAAACAAAACTTTCCTTCAACATATAAATGAAAAGAAAAACTTTTTTTCTTTTTCAATAAACTCAAAATGAGACTACTAATTAAGCTCACAAAAAATCCCTTTTCTTTTTCAACACTCAAAACTACAGAAAGCAATTCTTTCAAAAGAGATTCTACGATTTCTAGAAAAACACTCAAAACTATGAAAAACTAATCTTGAGATTTGAAAACTTCTAAAAACCTAATCGAAATAAAAGCTTCAAATCTTTTTTAGGACGTTTTACTTAGTTATTCATTGAACTAATGATTAATTTGTTCAGAATAACAAATCAATCAAAAAACACCCGGCTATGTTTGTTTTATAAAAATGAAATTCACAACTTATGACCAAGTTCGTTCAAAGATAGAGAAAAGAAATCTATTTCTCACCAAGGGAAGATTTCACAAACCAACCAGACTCATCAAGAAGACAAAGAGACACCAGGGTGATCTAATGTTACTTAGGCTTCTAATCTTTGAGTCACTACAGAGACCGAGTGAAAACCAATCCAGGCATGCAAAACTTCTAGAAAATCATCTAAAACAAAAACACCAATGGAACTTACTCACAAGAGACTTTTGATAGGACACATGTAGATCTAGGTAGAGACTAAAAGTCATAAATAGAACCTAAACTTAATTGGACGAAAACATTTTAAGTTTTTCAAAAATTTTGATAGGGTCTGCAGGCTTCCAGTATAACCAGATGCGGTACCACTCTGTACACTAAAGCAACAGTGCGGAGATGTCCGCACTGTATTATAAACAGAACGTGCGGTCCTCTTGAAAATTTCGAAAAAACAAAAAACAATCCAGAACCTAAAAACTACCCAATCCCACACACATCAAGCAAAAACCAGAAACAAGAACAAGTTTCTCAAGTCAAAGACAAAGGAAAATAAAAAAACCAAATTCAAGTCCCTCGTGGAGTCGCCAATTTGTTGGCTGGATAAATCGATCTTGTGGACAAGGCCGATCTCCCTAGTATCAACATATATCTAGAAACAAGCAGGACAAGCAAATCTACCTTTCTCTAAACATATTGCGATTCATTAATAAAAACTAAAGAGGTGTTTAGACCCTACCTTAAGTCCAACGCAAAATTTGTGGCAACCATGCTTCAACCGTCCAAAAGAGTTTCCTTTAGAGAACCTGCAATCACAAAATAAATTTGATTGTATTAACTTTGAAATAGAAGAACTTTACAACCTTTGGTGCCTTGATGTTGTACAAGCTCTGCCCAGGGTCCAAATAGGAATCTCCTCTACTTTGACAAGCCTCATTCTCTTCCAAATGAGATCAAAAAGGCATGTAATCTCTCCTCTCAAAAGCTCAATTACGAAGACTAAGTTCCAGTAGCATTTCACCTCAAAAATATTCAGCTTTCCACCTCCTCAGTAACCAGCCCAATGCTTCATTTTATAGTGCAAAGGAAGGAGGTTACAGATCCACCATTGAAGGGATAGAGTCCTCCTTCAAAGGGATAAGCTCGTCACATCAAGGGGTTAGCTCCTTAAGGTATGGGATGCATGAACCTTAAAGGAGTGAACTTGCCACCTCAAGGTTCCCTCTAGAAGCTTCTAGAAATGACTCAAAGTGAGTTTTCAAGAATGTACTTGTGCCTTTTTGACTTTTACAGGGGTCCACACCCATAACACAGAGACAGAGCGGTCAGGTGTGCAGGAGACATGACCATTAGGTGCAAGACCTCATGTAATACTAAGAGAAAGTGTGAAACCAGAGTTTTAGAGATTTTAAAGGACTTTCTCTTATTTTCAAGGCTTGATATGAAGAACTGAGGTTTAAGGCTTGCAAAGGAGGAAAATATGAGTGGTGATAGACTCACATTGATTGTAGAATGTCAAGGTGACAATTTTTGTGCAACACTACCTCCCCCCACTAAACCTAGTGCAGCGTAACAACACATCAAATTAGTCATGGCAAGTATACAACACATACCCAATACTTGGTCTAAACTTTAGTAGTCCATCGTCTATAAGAGACAAATTTTTGCTCAGCACCCCATTAGGATCTTGCTGTAATCTCTCTTTTATTTGGTGATAATGCTCATCTTTTTTCTCGACCTCTTTAATCTTTTCTTGAATATTATATTCATAAGAACTCACAACTTCTATATGAGCTAGTTTTAGCCTTCTACTGATTGCATCAACTAGATTTTTCTCTTTACCTTTGATGTATTTAATTTCAAATGCAAATTCACTAATTAACACCAACCATCTTTCCTTCATGGAATCCAACTTAGGCTTATCAAAGAAGTATTTCGTTCCTTTATGATCTGTCATTAATATGAATTTTCTTTCAAGGAGATAATATCTTGACAACTTTAGCATGTGGAATATCGCTACCAATTCTATATCATGACTCACATAGTTATGTTCATGCTCATTCAGCTTCATGAACTCATAGTAGACTACTTTTCCCTCTTACATGATGACTCCACCCAACCATTCTTTGCAAGGATATGTGCATACCACAAAGTCGTTATCTAGGTTTGTTATCCTTAGCGTTGGTGCATGTGTGAGACAATATTTCATTTGTTCAAAGATGGCTTGGCATTTCAACAACCACTAGAATTTAATTCCTTTTCTTTGCAATGCAATGATTGGATATCCAATCTTAGAGAAGTTCTCAATGAAACTCCTTTAGGAACCTACTATCATCATGAATGATATTACTTATACTACATTTTGTGGACTTGGCCATTCCATAATTACCTTAATATTTTTTGGATCAATTGACATACACTCCCATGAGAATTTATTCCCCAAGTATTGATCTGGGCCTGAAAGGACTCACACTTGCTAAGTTTTTCATAAATATTTTTCTCTCTTAGTTGTTGTAACATTGTTTCTAGATTCTCCTCGTGATCCTTTTTTATTTTTGAATAAACCAATATATCATCAACGTAAGCTAATACAAATTTTTCCAAATAAGGGCTAAGCACATCGTTCATTAAACACACGAAAGTAGCGGGAGCATTTGCAAGCCCAAAGGGCACAACCACAAACTCATAGTTCCCATGCACGGTTTTGAATACTGTTTTATGAATGTCATCATCCTTTATATGTATAATGGTACCCAAATATTAGACCAATATTTGAAAATACCATTGCTCCCCTCAACTGATAAAACAAATAATTGATCTGCAACAAGATATATCTATTCTTTATGGTGTCTTTATTGACTCGTTGCTTGAAATATATGCATAGCCTTAGTGTGCCATACTTATTTCTCACGAACAAAACCATTTCTTCCCAAGGAAACTTACTTGGCCTGATATAACCTTTGTCTAGCATTTATTTTAACTATAACTTCAACTCCATTAATTCTAACATACTCATTCGATAAGGAGTTTTAGATGCCAGTGTTTTCCGTGGAAACAATTCTACAGAGAAGTCAATTTCCTTGTGTAGTGGAATTCCAAGGATTTCCTCTGGAAACACATTTTCAATTTTTTTTTAAAACTGGGTGCTCCATTAAGATATTGCTATTCCCTTTAGGGTCACTAGTTATTTCGACAATGAACAATGTACATCCTTTTCGGCTTCATCGTTTTAACTATAGTGTTGTAACCAACCTAATTAATGTTGGTTTCAATTTTCGTTGAAACACCATATTTTCACCGAACTCATTGAGGCATTCAATTGACTTGCCAAAACAATCAACTTTTTCCCTATGGCTAGCCAACCTGTCCTACTAGCTGCTCTTTTTCCTATTTTTTTTTTCTGCCCTTGTTAACTGTTTTTCACACCTTCTTCTTAGCTGCAACAAGAATTCCTCTTGTGCTTCTTACTTTCATTGCTTGTCTCTTGCCCGTGTCTTGTTTATGCTCCTTGTCTTACTTGTGCTCCTTGTTGGCTTAGTGGGGCCTGACCCAGGTTTAGAGTTAAGTTAGCCAAACAAATCCTAGTACTACTGGCCCTTTCGGCAATAGTCCATAGTGCATGGACTAAGGTCTCACCTAAAGTAGTATGGGATGGTGCTAGAACTAGGTTTTCGCACCCTGAAGATGTCTCACGAGTTCAAGTGGTCCGCGGTTTGACTGTACGCGCAAGTCACTTTTCCCACTTTCCTATACCTCGCAGTCTGATACACTGCCTTCGCGCTATAGAAATTTTAGAATAACATGAACCTTATTCACAGAGATTATCCCGATCATACATTATTTGTGGAACCTGCACAATACATAATATCCTCTACAACTTGATCATCAATTTACTGAAGCAGAAACAAACAATCATATGCACACATAGAAGCATCAATCAAACACATTAACACAGTATGTATCCCGGGAAAGCATCTCGCTAAAAACCCCAACTATTTGTATATTATATTGATTGAGTATCATGTAACATTACAAAGTATAATGCTCCTAACAAGCAATCAGTACCAGCTCCTCCTGTTACACACAATACAACTCAGTTTTGATCTCCAAATCTACCCCGCTACTTGCCTGCCTCTATTGCACAATCCTGCAAGAAGAATGGATTAGAATGGTTGAACCAAACTCGTATTTACCTCAAAATAATCACTCACACTAGGAATCATGTGAGCATATGCTATAATCACTTGGTATTGGCCAATTCTCATTGGCATAAGTCAATCCCATTGATTGTGCAAATCCTTATACACAACTATAGTCACAACTGATAGCAATTTGATCCTCTAACACCTGTCCCTGCTGAGCTGAACATGCACTGACATGCAACTGAGTTAACTGATGTATTCTTTAGTTGCATTATGAGTTAATAATTAGTTTAACAACTCATCATTAGTCTATTTGCAGTTAGACTAATTATAACTAGTTTAACCAAGTCAAACTGAACACAACTCCATCAACTCCACAATCAACTCCACCAAACTCAACTGATTGAGTTCTAACTGAAGTCATGCATGCAACAACTCAATTGAACCACAAAGAAAACCTATTTCCTTCTGACAGCTGCATGTGCCACATCTGTAGCTCAAACTGAAGTGCTCCAAGAGAATAAGATAAAGTTTATAGTCTAAATATTATTATAAGCTAATAATATTTGACTGCTCTATAGTTAGACTTGATAGTGTCACCGCTGTTGTCTAAAAATAGAAGTCCATCTATTTTTTCCAACTTGACCAATCATCCATAAACAGCATCCTGCAACTCATAGACATGATCCATATGTCTAAACATAGACTTTGCGCCATAATTTGCTTGCGGGCCCACTTAGTGAAGGCGACTCTTTTCACTAAGCTCCATCATCTTGTTGCAATCTCAACACTCCCTCTCGACAAGATATGGATTATCTGCAACCCCTATCTTGCCTCGGTGGTATTCGAATTTTCTCCTGGTGAGAGCCTTTGTCAGAATATCAACATCATAGTCCTCCGTTGGAATGTATGAAAGTAACATGATCCTCCACTGCACACAATCTCTGATATGATGGTGCCTGATGCCCTTGCTGCCATATACTCGGCCTCTTGAGCTCCCTGCCCAATCTGCATCCATGAAGCCACATAGCTTCACCTCATCCAATTCATATCCCGATGTGCCTTTCTTGAGTCTGTACACATGCGACTCCACCAACTGCTGGTAACCAGTGGCATCCACTACCTCCACTGAAGTAGCATCCTCCTTCCTCCAACCTCTAGGAAGGAACACAATCTTCACATCCAACTGATGAATGTGCCATCCCATCTGCACTGAGAGAGAAAGAATCGTCCGTATGGAAGAATACCTTGTGACAGGTGCAAAGGTCTCCTCATAATCGATTCCCTCAATCTGTGAAAAGCCTCGGGCAACAAATCTTGCCTTGTACTTCTCCACACACCCGTCAGCTACTTGCTTAACTTTGTAGATCCATCTCGAACCCACCACTCATTTCCCTTCAGGTCTAGGAACAATCTCCCATGCACTGTTTCTGACAATAGAATCATACTCTTCCACCATGGCGTCTACCCATGCGGGATCCTCCACAGCTTCCTCGAAAGAGGATGGCTCAGTCACAACACACTTGCTCATAAGAGCCATGTATCCAGTGTACTGATTAGGTGACTGACTCTGCCTGCATTGGGCTGTAGGTGGTCCTACAACTTTCTCTGCATCTTGAGCCAGTCACTCAGCTTCTGTCAAGCGCTTTCGCCCTCTGATGGTTGGCGCTGCATGAGTGGTCTCTTTCACTCCATGAACCTCGTCCTGTGGCTGATCCACATCCTGAAGCTCATCCTTAGGAACTAATAGCTCCTCATCTGCATGCAAGTGTAGCTCCCTCTCAAGCGCTTCATGGCTTTCTCCTCCTGAAATTTATATCCCGTCGCACAACAGTTTTACCACTGTCTGGCAAATACACACGATAGTTGTGGGGCGTATCAGTGTACCCCACAAATATCCCAACCTCTGCAGTCGGCTCCAACATCTTTCTGGCATCCTTCGTTACATGCATGTAAATGTTAGCACCAAAAATCCTCAAATGAGAAAGATCAGGCTTCTTACCAGAATAAGTCTCCTCAGGTGTACTCATGCCAAGTATCCTATGAGGACAACAATTCTGCACATAAACTGTTGTATTGCATGCTTCCGCCCACAAGTGAAGGGGTAGGCCCTGATCATGCAACATTGCCCGTGCAGCACCCACAATCGTTTTGTTCTTCCGCTCAGCTACCCCGTTTTGTTGTGGGTTATGGGGAGCTATGAGCTCTCTACGAATCCCTTCTGCCTTGCAGAAATCCTTGAACTCGTTCGAGATGTATTCACCACCATTATCGCTCCTAAGAGCCTTGACCTTCTGTTGTGCCTTGCAAACAACCCCCCATTTCATATTTATTTTTATTTACAAAACTATTAAAATATGAAATGGGTCCCTCTTAAAATAAAATTGATGTCAAAACTCTTACTTTGTAAAAGTCCAACAAATCAAAGGATGCGCTTTATAAACTTACCCTCAAAAGCAATATCACTTTAAACATTGGAAATAAAGCAAATATGTGTTTATTGCGATAAAGCGATCGCAAGATCGCATATCGCAATAACATAAAGGATGCACCAAGCAATCAAAAGGCTCCCCCCCCGACCTGATAAAGCTATCGGTGATATCGGCGATCGGCAATTCCCGTGTGCACCACTATCGCGCCCATCGTTAAAGCCCCGACCCGATAAAGCTATCGGTGATATCGGCAATCGGCAGTCCCCTTCATACCGAAAGCATTGTACATATGCCTTTCACCGATGTGATATCGGCGATCGGCGATCGGTGGCTTCTTCTGTTGAACCCTTACTGCACATAGGCCTTTCGCCGATGCGATATCGGCGATCGATGATCGGCAATATTCAAAGAATGGTTAAAGCTACCCACGCGCCCCTACCCGATCCAATACGATAAGGCACAGTTTTTGACGAAAAGCCGTTAAAAGTGATTGGAAAGCCCGAATTAATGACAATTAAGGCATAATCATTCCCGCTCGGCCGCTAGTATGCCCATTGCATGATTTAAGAGATCTTTCATCCAATATTGCACTAATGAGCATTTATAAGGTGGCAGGTCCTATATGGTCCCTTAATGTATCCATCCCCTCAGACCTGCCTTTAGATTGTCTCCGCGCTGTTTTAATAAAAGCAAAGTATATCAACGTCTTTCTCTCTATTTTACTATCAATTGTGAGTTTCATCGTTATCTCTGTATTACGCCGAAACCACCTCTCTATGCAGAATACAGATTTTCAAAGCAACTCAGGCATAATGGGTAAAAAGCAAAAGAAGGGTGCAGGCGTTATCGATTCACCAGCCGCGCCACAAGGGATAGTAAACAGTAAGAAAGGTTTGATATCAGACATGTCGTGCGCAGGCCTTGCCAAAACAACTTGGCAAGGAACTTATGATTTGCCAGAAGCCGAGAAACCTGAGCAGGTGGTAGAACAAGCTATCGCAGATTCCACCAAAAAATCAGAGTGCACTCTCAAAGACTTGGCCGACTCCTTCCTACATAGGATAGCGGCAAGAGAGCAAATGCTTCCATACACTGATGTTATCAAGTGGGCAATTGAAGAAATTCCTATCACAGACAGAACTTTCGTCGCAAACGATGGAAGGATTTTTGGGTCCTTCAAGCTAGAAGATTTGAGGCAAATGTATCATTTTCCTATGCCAGAGAAAGTGTACAATAGTGCATTTCTGGAAAAGTTCGCAAGTGAGAATGAAATTGAGTCTGAACCTATCAAAGATTGGAGGCAGAATCCAAATAAGCACAAGCATGAATCCTCTGGTAAGTACTCAGTCGACTCCTTGTGTTCACCTTATTGCTATGCCGCTATAATGACGTGTAGATTATGGGGTCTGCATGATTTTGCCATTTTTACTATCAAAATGGTTCCCCTCATGGAGGCGGCAGTCAACAGTTGGATTATGGATTGGGCTACTATCCTTTCGGATAAGCTTGCCTTGGCTGTTAGTGAATTTAGAAATAAAACCAGAGTCTCCGAGAGAATAATTCCCCCATTCTACTACAGTGCTTATATTTTAGATACATTGTGCTTTAACTCTGAATTCCCTATTCTCGGTTGGAGATGGACCACACAGGACCCCTCCCCCATCCATATTTACCATCGTAATATGTGGAAGTCGTCTCATAAGAATCACTTGTACCAAATTTGTAACGGTTTCATGGTTCCTATCTATTATGCCATTTTTAATAAGCCCATTCCAAGGATATCCTACTTAGCCTCTTTTGACCTGCCGTCAATGGGTAGTTGGTTTGGGGAAGAATATTTTACGTATGTTAGAGTCTATGGCAGTCAAGCCAATCCCCATGTCCTTCCCTTGTATGTTCCTGACAAATTATTAGCCCGAGAAATTGCCTACCAACTTTCAGCTAAGAGTACTACACAGACTCTTAGGCTAAAGCAAAAAAAGGGGCTGGCCAACTTTTCCTTTCAAATGTGGAGTCTTTACCTTGCATGATTTAAAACATGCAGAAAAAGAAGCCATGAAAATTCAAGCCCT
>APFE031288260.1:0-33910 GCA_000404065.3 Pinus taeda | reverse complement strand
ATAATGAAAAATCAATCTGGTAGTCCCGGTTTTGGGATCCAGTGGGAAATATCTGTGTATACGTGTTTTATGTGTTATGCTCTCGCATTTTTATTTTTCCTGTGATTTAGAATTCGTATGCAAGTAATTTCTGTACGGGGTTAAAACCTACACTTCCTTAATGGGTACTTTTTCCCTCCCGCCTCCGAGTAATCTAGCGGAAGTGGCCATAGTGGAAACCTGTCATATGATATCTTCTACATCATCAAAGATTAAGAAGAAATCTAACCATTTTGATAGTGTGGATCATTGAGGAAAGTTTTTGATATTGTGTCAACCTCATTAAAAAATGAAACAACTCCCTTTCCAAATCGAGTCTTTGATTACAATCTCGTAAAATCCAAGTCGAGTCTTTCAAAGATCTTGAAAGTAAACCTTCATTCCAACCACTGCATTGAATGTAATGAAGCTTGGGGGGCATGCACCTCAATTTGCGTCATTATGCTGGGGGCATGCGAACTTATAACAAGCATAGTTTTTCATTTTAAGCTTGTGTAAACATGAAGCTGAAGCTGAGTATATGTTGTCACATTGTTCAAGAATAAACTAGGCTATAAGCAATGTTTCCACAAAGTTCAAGCTCATTAAAAAATAAACCTAGCACTGAGCATAGTTTCTAAATATTCAAGCTCATTAAAAAATTAATCCACCCTCGGTAAATAACCTTTGTGATTGCATTGCTATTAGCCTTTTGAGCCTTGGTTGTGTTCTTATCGTCACCTCCACTCTTTTAGCTGATTGTACGCCTCCACTTGATTGTTTACGCTTTTGAAGAACAACTGCGATGAGTGATTTTGTTAGCCACCCTCTTTACACTGTCATGCTTGAGAAGTTCCAAACTTACCTGGAACCAGTTGCTACATGAAAACATCACTCGTTCCTCAAAAACGAGTCTCTTTTAAGCTCTTTTTAGACTCATAAAAAAAGAAAATATTGTCGAGCTACGGGCCTTTCCAGCTCGTTAGATTAAAAGGAAGTTCTATCCCTCCTCTACATTTTAATCTTTTTGGACCTGAGGGATCATTCTACAAAAAGATCGAGCACTTGTCTTTTTCATCTCGCTAAAACTATCGAAAAGTCATCCCTTTCATATTATTTTATACTTTTTCGGACTTAAGGGATTATACCACAAAAAAGGGTTGTTGGATTTTCCTTTTCGTCCCTTTTCAAACTCTCTAAATATGAAAAGGACCGAGTTATCTTTGTTGTTAAACTCGTTAAAACAATAGCGACAAACTTGTCCATCTGGACAAGAGCGAGTTTCACTGTCGCTAGGCTCACTAAAACATAGCAACAGGTTTGCCCGAAGGGAAAATTATAGAACAAGCATATGTTATCCTCCTCAAGCTTGACAAAAATAAAAAGGTACTGGTCAGAAATGACTGAGGAAAAAGTGAAGAAAACTTGAAGAACTTCATTGGTAGCAAGCCGCTCTTGAACATGACACTTTCACTCTATCACCATGATTGAGTCGGGTTGGATTATTCCGTTCACCGGTCACATCACCATTGGTCCTCCATACCATCCATTTTTGGGGTTAACCCTACCAATCCATTTCAGTGTTGCTGATATGTTCAAGAGAAGTCGCTTAAAGAATTCACCAATCCAGCTAATGCCTCATCCACTGCAATACCTCCACTCTCCATTTTTCATGGCTGCCATTCCCGAACCTTGTATCATCAGATCATTTTCACCTCCACAAAATCATTTGCTTTGTTTCATGTCATAGATGTGGGATTCATTAAGGCCCTCCTATGATGGTTCACTTCTTGTTGACATCAACTCATTATCCAAGAATTTGACTTAGGAACAACCCTTTCTGTACTTTGAAGCTTGCATGCCTCAATGGCAAGTTTCACACTTCTAGCGACAGGTTTACATCAATGGCCTTCGACCGAAAGATTTTACGTGGTGTTCAACATCGGCTCATATATTCACACCACGTGAATTGTACTGTAGTACCTTGAGGGTCATTATCATTATCAGTGATTCCTCTCGCAATTGTTAACAACTTACATCATTTGCTAGTAATCAGGCGATGTCTTTCCATGTTCGACTTTAGAACATCTTTTCACATGGATTGATTTGTACATCAGGCAAAGATTGAACAAGTTTGAAGACCCTGGATATAGTTTCATCCATCCGGGCTGTGATATATTCTGGAAAATAAAGACATCAAATGTACTTCATAGCTGCACAGATGATCATCCAAGCTAAGGGATGATGGCTCTACAAGAATCACCAGTCTACAACAGTAGATGATTGTCTATCCTATGTACATGAAAATGAATTTATAAAGTTGAGCATGGGAATGCTCGCCTCAGCTAGATCATGAAAATAATATGAAGATAATGTATGGTGTTAGTGTCAGTGTCTTCATCCCTCCATCAGTGATCAAAATTCTCTTGTTGCATTGCATTTTAGGTGTCTCATCCGATCAACGGCATTCCATTAGGATCATGGATCATCTAATGGTAGTGGCATATTATAAACTTTTTCCTAATGATCTTTACCTGCTAGCCTATTTTCATACATTCAGGTCATTTGCAATCATTTTTTGTCTTTACATCTGCAAATAGTCATTTTTAGGGTTTTAGGTCTCATTAGGTCTAGGGTTTGTCCTCAAGGTCTTGAAAAGCTCAATAATGGTCAGCAGGCACATGAGGAGGTCAAATAAAGTCTCAGGATCAAATTTTTCAATAATCACATGCTCAACAATTGATTTTTCCTCAAAACCCTGTTTTGAGGAAAAACAGAGTTTTATTGTTTTATGTATAATAATTTCATGTAATTTCATTTTTCCTATATGTAATAAGTCCGAGACGCATCCTTGGTCACCTTGCCAAACTCCTGCATTCCAGCTCCTGCAAAAGAATCCAAAATTCAAGGCATTTAGTCCATCAAAGGCAAAAAATAAGTTAAACTACCAAAATAGAGTTTTAAAGAACAAGTGGAAAAGCAAACTTTAGAAAAGTGGGTTTTTGAAAATAAAAATTAAATTCCAAGGGTATATAAAGTGTTTATTATGTTCAAGAC
Source organism: Pinus taeda (assembly GCA_000404065.3). Taxonomy (NCBI): domain Eukaryota; kingdom Viridiplantae; phylum Streptophyta; class Pinopsida; order Pinales; family Pinaceae; genus Pinus; species Pinus taeda. The sequence continues at coordinate 30,835 of APFE031288260.1, read as the reverse complement.
ATTATTTGTGCCAAAAAGTGAGAGAACAAAGGCGAAGTTGCATTTTTGAGGTGAAGAGGAAAAAATTGCAGTAAAACTATGCAAAAGCTCCTGGCGCAGCGCACCTGGGTTGAGGCGCAACGCACCTGGCCAGCGTGGCGCATAGAGGCTCAGAAATACACTGAAATTTAAACAGGCATGGTGCACCAGAGAAGCACAGTGCACCCATTAGTGGACGCAGTGCACCTATCTTTCAAGCCCGAACTTTGTCCAAATCATCTCATCAGCCTCCAAATCTTGCAAACTTCTTCCTTCCAAGTAAGTCAAGCATCTTATATTGCCATTGCAAGGGATTTTCTCCTCCTTCATAGTGTGTAAATTAGTGAAAATACAAACCCTAGTTTGATGCACTGTTACACTGAAAAGACTGTTTAGGGTTTTCAAAAGTTGTCTTTGTTTTTGTTTATTTCCCTTCCCCATTTTCATTTTCCTCTTCACTACACTCCCTTCATTTCATTTTCCCTCCCCTTTCTCATTCACACTCGTTCATTCCCTTATCCCCAAAACTAAAACCCTAATACCTAATCCCACTACTCCCAAACCCTAATTAGTATCTCTAAACACTATCACCTCCCAAGAAACCTACAATCAACATCATATAATCCTTCATTCACTGTCTCCCATCATCAATCCCTTTCATTGAACAGCAAACACCTATTGTTGATATAAAATCTCTTCATACTCATCGCTTCAAAGCAAGCAGTGGAAATTATGGAGACAGATTCACCTGATGACAGAGATGAGGAAACAGTGAGTGATTCCTCTCAATAAATTCATGCACCCAAAAAGCCTCACAAGGGAGGCAAAGACATCAGGGAGGAGCCCATTACACTTACAGAGCTATTGGGTTTTCCTCTTGCTGTAGCATGTTTCAAACATCAATCTTGCTACCAATTTTGTGAGATGGTGGAAAGAGGCAAATACCACCATGAGCTTGCTAGACTTTTTCTCCTCCATCTTCACAATGGCCAGGTCAATTTGGCAGGTGTTACATTCACTTTAACACTTGAAACTATAGCTAAAGCAACAAGTATTCCAAATGTGGTAGAACAATGGAACAAGGGACAGCTGGTGGAAAAAGAGCATTATGAGCCTTATATCAAGGTTGGCTATCAGAGGTAGATCAATATAGTTTTCCCTTTCAGATACCTTCAATACACATATGCACCATTGATGAAGCTCATAATCAAATATTTCAGCTGTGAAGGCAGATTTTTTCGCTTGTACGCCTACCATATCAGATTATTGATGAATTTCACTAGGGTGACGATGATGAACCTCCCTTAATTCATGTGCTGAAATATTTAGAAAATGACCACAATTGTGAAAAGAAATCCTCCTCATCAACAGTACAACAACATTTATCACTTTGCATTGATCAAGATTGTGGTTTTGCATCAGCTAAGTTTGTTGAATGTTCCATGGGATGATTTCATTTCACATGAGGTTTTCACAAGTCCTCAAGTGACCCCATCAACTTTTCATGAAGTAGGAGGGCCTTCACATCAGCAAGAAGTGCATGAAACTCAAACCACCAGTGTGGTAGTATTCATCACTTACCAAAAGGGAACAAGGAGGCTATTTGCAGCGGAAAAACGAGTACTCTCTCCACCTGGGGTGGAAGGGGCCTCGTTTCCTTCAATAGAAAAGTAGGTACACGACAAAGGTAAAAAACCAATGCATGATGAGGGGCCTTCAGAAGGGTAAGAAAGAGATTTCATTCTCATTCAGGATGAGGACACTGATTTGCGCCCCCAAAGCTCAAGACTAAAAGAGATCATCCAGGAACAAGAAGCGGATATTCATGCCTTATATCTTAACCTAGAAAGAGCTAAGTGTATTATAAGCTACCTTGAGCAAAGAAACAAGCAACTGGAGGATCAGCAGATGATCATGGAGCTGCAAAGTATAAGAGACAACTGACAAGCAGCCAAGAAGAGGAAAATCAAATTGACACCACTAGAACAAGAGATTGAAGCTGATCATGAATCTCATTTAGAAAGGACAAATATGCACTTAGAAAAGCTACTAGAGAAGGCCAACAAAGAGAAAATATGTTGAGGAACATGGCCTTTCACTATTTGGCGAGAAACAGGATTTGCAAAGTGAGAATAAGGACCTTGAAGGCCAAATTGAGGAAAACTTTGAGGAGGAAGAAAGACCAATATAGACTCAAAATCTTGGTTGAGGCTTGCTTAGACCAACATAGTACTTGATGCAGGTCACTCAGCTCAAATTTCAAGAAATTTGGCACACTTTTTCTCAATTTTGAATTTTTGGAGGAAAAAACAAAATTTTCTGCCTAATGCGTAGCGCCACTCGATGCTCGCTTGTGCTACGGACCTCATCTGGAGGAAAAATCTACATTTTTGGATTCCTCATACAAAATTATGAATGCCCAGAAATGGTTGGAAAGTTTTGTCAAGTTTTGAGTTTCCAAAAGGGTCAAAAACACCTCAAAAATGCCCTTTCTGCCCCTTTTTGGCCACACAAGAAGCAATGTTGGGAGAAATCACTTTTGGAGGGACAAATGGACACCAAAATAAAAAATTCCACCTAATATGGAAAGTAGACAGATAGAAGTTTCCAAAAAGTCTTCTTGGAGAAAATTTGGTGCATGGGAAGGCCTCCAAAATCAACTGCAAAAAGGCGTTATGCACAGGGAGAGTGGCATGGCACACAGGATGGAAAATTGTCATTTTTGCCAAAAAAAACTTTGTTTTTCATGCAGTTTTTTCTAAGTTTGACCTTTTTCTCTCTCATGGTCAAAATCATGATGTAATTTGATGTAACTGGATGGACTTTGATGTAAAAATGTTGAAAATTCACTCATAGAGGTAGATACATCATGAAAAGGTAGTTTTGAAACTGAATGAATCAGTTTCCTAGATTTTAGAGGCAAGTTGTTCCACTGCCTACTTTTCAGTTCTTAGTTTAGATCTTGATGGAACAACTCCTAAACTCATGAATTAAACCCTTAAAGCCTAGCATGAATTGTTTGTTGCCTATATCTAGTACTTTTTTAGTCATTTGTCAAGGTTTGACTTTTGTGAAAGCTTTGAGAAGCATTATACATTCATCTCTACAGTTTGGAAAAGGAATAGACCAGGGTTTGCAACATTTTGTGGGATTCTTGTGGAAATTTGATTTGGTATTGTTTCTTCTTTTGTAATTCAATTTTTACATGTGTTTATGTATGCCATTCTCTCTCTCTTTCATCTAAACTAAATGAATCAAGGATAAAGGTAGAAATCATTTAAGTTGCAGTGCTCTACTTAGGGTTTGTTAGTTATTTATGTTTTCTACTATTTGAAGAGGATCCTTGAGATTCTCATGCCCTCTTCAACTCCTCACCAGTCTTAAGACTCTCCATCTCATTCAATTTAAAGTACTAAAGCATTTGCCTACGTCACCCCACAGAAACCTCTGCAAAACTGAGTCCATTCCCCAAACCCAAATCTGCCTTTCACATTTGAGCCAGAAAACCATCATAAAACTCAATCAAACCCCTTTGAGCATATACCTAGCCTAAAATTATTCTTTACATCAGTCATATCAAGCTCCATTTGATATATTTCACTGAGATTGACAAGGAGAGAGCCCTCTCTCGACTTGGTAGGGAAAGCTACCAGGTTAAGCATGGTTTGATGTTACCCTAGATCCTGCCTTTCTCAGCCTAAGGTAGATTTAGGCCCTAGCATATGGTATTGTATCTTATTACAGGTCACCTTCCAGTTCGAAAAACCTCAGATCCTCATGATAAAGCATTTCGCCCGACATCAAAATATTTATGACCTCATGCTTTAGGGGGCAACTGTTATAGACATATTTGGGCACTGCAACCCCAATCACATATGTTGATAAACCAGGGGATCTCAAACCACTAAAAGTGTGGTTTCATACCCTAAAGGATCAAGGTCATCTGGTCACATCATTTCCCAGAAGTTCCACCTGAAAAACTACTCATAACTGGTCAAAACTGACCCATATAGATTGCTCCTTGGTTAAGGTGCGATGCATCTCATCTATTACACATGGGAGGTGCGATGCACATTAAAAAGGCCTTCTGTATGGTGTGATGGGTGAGAGAAAACAAATGGTAGAGACAGTTTGCTAGGTGGAAACCCAGAGAATCTTCTAGAAACTTCTGATATGACACTTGCCTCTCTGAATTTGCCCAAGGATGAGTAAGAGATCATGAAATCTCCAAGCGGAACCAAGAACTATTAGTGAAATGACACTAATCAAAAACCCAGAAGCTGACTCACCCCCTACAAATATCTATATATGGATCCCTCATCTTAGAGATCCGAAGGCTGGAATTTTGTAATTTGTAAGGAAGTGCTCTTGGTTTCTCTTTGAGACATTGTATTGTTGGGTGATCTTGATTTTCATGAGGTGAAGAGGGCTTTCATGCTGGGAGGATCATGCTAGATCAGACAGCTGGGTTGTAATCCTCTCTTCTATTTCTACTATCAATAAAGTTATTTGAGTTTTCCTCCACATACTTATGTATTTCTGAATCTTATATTTATGTATGCAATTGTATGGTTAATGTACTTTTGATTCTACATTGTTTATGGTATCATAGATCTCTATGCTTTGATGGTTTCTTGTTACTTTGCCTTTACAGGTGTTCTTTGAAGCGAGACAAGTGAGAAAGGAGTGACAAGCTCTATCGAAGGAGAGAGGAAACAAGCAAGGAGCCAAATGAAAGATTAAGGTTGGTGCTCTCTGCTTCTCTCTTATCTATCTTCCATAAAGGAAAACACAAGTTACTTTGAATTGTTTTTTTCTAAAATAGCTACCCATCTTAGTGGGACTAGTAGATCTGAATAGACACTAGTTTTCCGAGAAACACCAGGTGGACCCGATGTCTGAACAACACCCTCTCGACAAAGTTGTTTTCCATTGGGTCCCTGATGCTACATGTCATTCAATGTATGGAATCGGGCAGCCTCCCCCCAATACCATGGAGTGCCCAAAAGTGGTGTGATGGAAACCACTTACCAGCCACCTACTACACGACAAATAGTTATTGTTCACCCCACTACACGAAAAAATGAACATTGTTCACCCATACCTGCCAAAATTGACTTTCGCACATAAAGCCAAAAAGCCCCAAATCATTTGTTTTTATCTTTTTTTCAACTATAAACCTCCATGCACGAACCTGTGAATGTCGAAGTTGTCAATCTACGTCCAATTGCACCCTAAAGACACCACAAAGCACCTAGTTTTCTTTGCAGCCTAATCAAAGCCTATTCGACCATTCACAGTTGCCAGCCACCCTGTACAGAGCTAGTTCTCCTCAAATTCCAAGTATTTAAGCCATAATTCACTAGAAAACCTATCAATTTTAGAACCAGTTACTGAGTTTTCTTAGTTAAGGTAAAAAATTAATTAAAGAAACTCTAGCAAATCAAACCTACTTTGCACTGAACCACCATTGCCCTAAAAAACTGAAGATCACCTCCCCCATTCTCAAATCCAAAAGAACTGAGAATGGATGCCCCAATTTCCATTGATGTTAGACCTATTTCCACTCCTCATATAGATCTAGACCACCAACCCCTGGTTGATAGGGATTTCCAAATAAAGGACACCACTATCCAGGAAACCCTGCTCAAAGTATACTGCCAAAGTAGGGATAGACACTTGAACTTGGTTGATGAAATTGGATTGTGGGAGTCCAATTTTCCTAAGTACCAGTTCCCTAGAGTTCACATTTTCCCAAAAATTGTCCATTACTACCATGCAAATTATATTCCTAGTCAAAGAGAAGTGATGTCCCCTAACAAGACCATACTTTTCACTATCACTGCTGAATCTATAAATTAGATGCTACAATCCCAACCTGGTCAAAACTTGACTCCCTCTCCATTGGAGACCTGTTGGACTTATATCCTAAACTCATCCCTACAAGATTGTCTCAAATAATCGAAACCTTCATCGTAGAAGAGAAGTATACCCCCAAAGAACACCCTCTATATGTAGCAACTTTATTTTCTCCATGGGGCAGAAGTATTGTGGATATGATATCTAGAGTCTTGGGTTATACCACTACTGAATATATTGATGAGATTATTGTAGCCTTCATGTCCATATACACTCTAAGACAGCCTCCTACTGTCATATATGACTATGCTCAGTTCGTAGCTGATAGGATGCATGAATAGTTCCTTAGCATGAGTAATGAGAGATTTTTTAAGTATCCTCTATTTTGTATCACCTTTTTCTATACTACCAATAAGATAAGTTCCCCTTTACTCTCTAGAAGCTTGACACCAAGGACCAACCAAGATTAGTTATCTTTTGGACCCCATTGACTCATCAACATCCCTCCACTTATTCATACAATGAGTTCATTCATTCCTTTGTCCACACTGTGATGACCATGCTCACTGGAACCCCTCCACCAAAAATCAGCCCTGAAATCAGGAGAGTCCTTCATTTAAACATCAATCATCAAGTGAGAGATTGGTACCTATACCAAAACCACAATGAAATCAGGATATATGGATGTGAGTTGGCCCCATACAAACTACCTAAACACCTCCTAATGACATTATTTTCCCTGGAGTACTACAGGAAAGTAATAAATTCAGATGAGGCAAACTTTGTCAAAGCCAAAAAGAAAGCCTAGCTCAAAATCAAAAACCAATTGGGTCCCTTTATTTGTAATAGCAGAGAAGCTGGAAAGGAGGCAGACCTAATCCTTAAGAGGTCAAAACTAAAGCAAAGCTTCCTATGGAGATATTATCCCTTGGAATTCATTTGTAAAAGAAGGCAGAAGAACAAGTAGACCCCCTATATCCATCACCGCATCCCTGAGATATAAAAGTATGCCAACCAATTGCAATGGGTGGAAAACACTTTAGAGGACAAGGATAATGCAGAAGTTGTTGGGAAAACACGTTAATTGAACTAGAGAAACATCTTGATGAGGATTCTTTCCTACAAGTGCTAGAACAGTCAGATAGGCCAGACCAGTCAGCCAGGACAAAACCCTCAGAGGTACTAAAAGAATCATAGGTACCAGAAAAATCAGAAGTACAAAACCTATCATAGGTGCCAGATCAAACAGACATACCAGAGAAAAGAGATAGACCAGAGACCACCATGAGTACCCCTCCAGTTCTACAAACTCCTCTCAATGAGGAGAAAAGCCTCAAGAGAAACAGGGAAGGGGCCACTTTTAGAAAGAGCAACATCACAAGCCTATGCAGAGACAAGCCAGGCTAAGAGACAAAGAGTGAATCTTGTCTCTGAACAGGAATGTACAGAGGAGGCAGTTGAGGTTACAAGCATAGAAAGAGATGGGAGTAGGCTTGTCACTCCATCTGGAGGCATCTTAGAGCCTTCCACATCACACAATCAGATGTTGGAAAGGCAACAAAGTATTGAAGTGTCTTCCTTCAAAATGCTAGCAGATAAAGATCAAGACATAAAGGAAAGATACAAAGAAATAAAGGCTAGAAATGAGAGGCTGAAAGCCCAAACATATGCATAGTATCTGAAAAGGACCCCTACCAATCAAAAAGGGCTTATGTCAGCCTTTGATGTCAAAGAGGGGAAAATGCAGATGACCTTCATCAAACCAACCACTTAGCAGCCGAGGATAGCATCAGATTTTAAGAAAGTGGACTTTGAAGTACTGGCAAGGGATATCCATCCCATTGACCAAATTGAGATACACAAGAAAATAGGGGAGATGATATACTCCACCTTATCATGGAAAGTCATTGCTGCCTATCAACTGCAAAACAATCTTAACAATGTATCAACCCAATTTCAATTAGAGAGAGCTTCCTCAGAGGCTAAAGATAATAGAATCAAGTCCTTAGAGGACTTAGTCATAAAGTTGGGACACGATCCCAAAGATGTAAAAGCTACAGAGTCACTGATCAAGAAGAAAAATGATGACATAGCTACACTCAAGAAACAACTAAAGATACCCCAGCTGCATCACCCACAGACACAGGATGTCCTAGAGGCACATCAAGGACATGGAGAGCTCATGGACTTGGTCCTGAAACTAAATGATCAACTTAAGGAGATAGATAATGAGTTGGACACTTTAATTCAATCGAAGCAAAGTGACATGGCCACAATTTCCAAAACTGTCATCCCCACAGTATCAACAGCAGTTCCTTCGACATTGGCAGCATCATTAGCACCTACAGCTCCACCTTCCACAACACTTCCAATTACAACTGAGTCCACTACAACAACAGGTACATCAACTGAGAAAGCAGTAGAACTGGTAAAAGCCATGGAGGATATGTCTATCCAGGCTATAGAGCTAAAGAGATTAAAGGAAAAGGTGGCAAGTTTATAAACTGACTGTAAACTTTCCCAAATTTAGCAAAGAGAAGATACATAGAAGGCCCTAAGGATGGGTGATAAAATCAAAGTCCTGGAGAGAGATTTGACAATGCAGAAGCCGCTAGGACAGACTAAAGAGATGCTCTGGGCCAATATCATTAACTCTATCAATGATATTTGGCTGTCAATCCAAGTCATATTTGAGAAGGCAGAATGAGCGAAGATAGCCACTGAAGCTATCTAGAAAATAAGAGAAGAATTAGGAGACAAACTTGAGGATGCAAATCGACTCATCCAATTCCTCAATAGCAAGAACAAATATGAACTACAAGAGCTTAACATAGAAGACAAAACTGCAACCATTCTGCAGATTAAAAAGGTTCTTTCCAAAAGAAACCTCATGCACAACTTAGAAGAGAAGTGCCAGAACATGCAAGTAGCCATTGACAAGTTCATGCTTAAGATTTTGATTTTAAGGGACAAAGGTCTTCCCAGTCCAATGGTCATCAATGATAAACTTATGACCTAGTTGGAATATACTGATAGACTAAGGAAACTAGCCAAGGAACAAGCCAGCTCTTCGGCTGTTAAATATTTTCCCATAGGCAAAGTATTATATGATTCATTGGAGAACATGTTTTTCATAGAGCATGAAGTGAAACATTTGTTTCTCACCAAACCAAATTTTGCAAAACACACAGAGGCAGATGAAATCTACAGAAGGATGGCTAAAATAAAGTTACCTAATGTAGAATGGTGGGAGAAAATGACAAATTTACTATGATAAATTTACATTAGAAAGTTACTGCACAGTCAAATCTGAAGATAGCCAGTGGAATAGGTAAAAGACAAATCAATAGGGTCAAAGAGTATCAATGAAAGATAAAAGTAAAGAAGGTTCCAATGTAGAAATACCACAACTACCAGCTAGCTTAAAGAGCTCAAAACTCAATAGAAACAGCTAGCAACACCACAGTAAAAGGGACAACAAGTAGTTCTACATCTATGTCTATCTTCATGCATGAAGATATTTTATTCCCTATATTAAATCTCAAATTGTTATGAGATATTTTGTAATTTTTTTTTGTATAAATACTTCACATTTCCAAGTATGTGGTGGATTCCAAGACGTTTCTATAGACTTATTCTCTCAAATCAAATTTCTATTGTATCAATGACTAGATTGGCTTGTTGGATCAAGGAATAAAGATCAGATATTTTACAGGATTCTTGTGTAAAGCGAAATACAAATAAGTATTCTTCCATGTTCAATGTTGTTTTTCCTTATGTTTTTTCCATAATCTTTTATGTAAATCTCTAAAATATAAATGTATAACAATGAATCATATTTCAAAAATTGCTTGAATACACTCTGTCTTGACTGTTTTCCATTCTGAATGTTTTCTCCTAAACTATCTTAGCTAGGGAATTGTTAACTGCTCCTTAGCTTTCATAGTTTCTTCTCTGGTTTATAACAAAGGATTCTTAATTGCCATTTTTTCATGATCATCCTCTGTTCTTCATTCTAATCCCGGTCCAAGGATTATTAAGTTCCCTTTCACCCTGGTTAGAATCAATTTACCCATTTGGCCTAAAGATGTACATGTTGCTTTGCTAGCCTACCCTATGAGCATTCCCTTTAATGATCTGGTCCAGTTATGCTATCCATTTATTGACTCCATAGCCATGGCTTGAAGGCCTAGCTCTATCCATCTGCTCTAGGAATTCCACCACCCAACCTTCAATTTAAAACAAAACCCCATGAACACTAAGAACTAGCCTAAAATCCCTTAAAAAACAAAGCTAAATGATAAAGAGAGAGTCCTCTATGGACATAGGTTGGCTAGAGCCTAAGCCTAAAATATTGGTTTGTGGTTACCTCGGACGCTTCCTTCTTTTGATAACTTCTAAGGAAAACTTTTGAGTGATAACATAGTGGTGACCATACTGGGGATTCAAACCCTTAGTCTTAATAAACCTTTGAGAAATTTTCAAATCTTTATTTTGAGCCTGTTTAAGGGTTTATTAGAAGTTATTTACAAAATTTCACAAAAAGAAAGTAATTAGAAAAGCTCAAAACTCTGGCTTCAAAGAGAACTCACTATACTAGGGCTAATCCAAATCCAAACCCTGCCCCAATAGTGGATAATCCCAGCCTGATTTCGAGAAGATCCAAAAGACAAGAAACTTCAGTAAGTCCAACACCTTCAATCAAAGCAGATTCATGCCCTGATGAGTGGTTGTTGTTAGAAGAACTCCCCTTTTATGAGTCAATTGACCTTTCCCTATTTAGAACCAGGTTTGAAAGTGCACTTGATGACATAGTTCTAGATCCAAAGTTGACTACAGACCTCAAATTCCAAAAGAAAAACCAATCAATTGATGAGTATATTCTAAATTCCCCTCAGTCATCCCTTACTATTGCTAAGATCCCTGAGCTTTCTAAACCAGTGTCAACTACCCTTAGTTCGTCATTATTCCCTTTTACATCTGAAGTTCATTCCTCACCTCTATTTATATCTTCACTTCCCTACCAACCTACCATTACCCATCAATCACCTATTACTCCTAGTTCTCCATCAACTACTGTGTCATCTCCTGGTACCCCAACCCCATTTCCTAGCCCTACCCAACTTAAAGCCATGGAAAATAGGTATGCTCCTCTTGTGTTACCTGCCCTACTTGGTGCCATGCCACAAAATTACCAAAACAAAATTGTCCAATTTGATGGCATATGACCTTATACATCACAACATCATGTAAACAAAATGATAGACTACTTTAAATTGCATGAAATTGATAATGGAGATGTTCAAATGAGACTTTTTGATCAGACTCTAGCTGGTGATGTTAGGAAATGGTTTAGAGCTTTACCTGCTAATAGCATAGATAGTTTAGATATATTTTATCAACAATTTTTAAATAGATGGGAAAAGAAAAAGAACCCTCTACAAATCCTTTCAGAATTAAAAAACATCAGAAGAGGACCAAATGAAACAATCCAGGATTACTGTACCAGATTTAACAATGTATAAAATGCAATACCAGTTAATCTTAGACCCCCACCTGACTTAACACTGATAAAGTTTCCTGATGGGTTTGATACTGATATGGCCTTCCAACGCAGAGAGAGAAATCCTCCAACTTTAGAAGACATGCAGAGTGTAACAGTTAGTGTAGAAGTCAACTTGCTAGCAAAAAGAGCTAGGGTTAGGAATGAAAGAAGAGGATCTGTAAAAGATGAATCCTCACCCTCTGACTTTAAAATAGATTTTCTAACCAAGAGTATGAAAAAACTAATGGATAGGATAGATAACATTGAGAGGAAGCCTCAATGGGATAATCAATAGGCACCTCCAGTGAGAAATCCAAACTTTAGAAAGAATCATAATCAAAATACTAGAAAGAATAGACCTGATCAGAATATTAGGCCTCCCTTTCAGGAAAACTATGTTGAAACATCCCAGTTAGATGACCCTGAACAAGACACACACATTAACTTGACGAGATTGGATGATGAGGAAATTGTCTTCTTAGCCCAAGATGAGCAGGAACTGCATATGTTGCAGCAGTTGCAAACCCAATCTAGAGAATCATTTGATTATAAGCAAGGATACGATTCTGCCATTTTTGAAGTGCACAAACAATAAAACTTAACGAGAAAAGAATTCTGACACTCTTGACCAGACCAAGAAAATAGTGCCAAATCAACCCAAGAAGATCAAAGCAGATCCAGTTACTAAAACTATCCAAATTGTCCCTAGACCAAATCAAAACCCTCTTGGTCCCACCATTGTAGATATAACCCATGACCGACCCCCTAATGATCAACCATCCACTTCAATCCCCTCCAAGGAAACAATGGAGAAATCTCCAAACACCATATTAGAAAATCCACAGAAAAAAGACTTCAAATGCAGAAAAAGAAGAGCAACCTACTCCAATTCCTGCTATGAAAATTCCAAGCCCTCAAACAGAGAAATCCCCTTAGCCTTTCAATTTGGGAACAGAGACAGCTAAACTAAAAATTTTAGTTCCCTTAACAAAGCTGATTAAAAGTGAAACCTATAAGTCTCAAATAAACAAAACCTTAAACTTTGTTGAGAATGAACACTTTGTCAACTTGTTTGATGATCAACCTGAACTTATATTCAGTCTTGATATTAATGGCAAACTACTAGAAGGATTAATACCACCCTTTTATATTAGCCTTAACATTCATGATAAAATCTTACACAATGAAATGTTAGATTTAGGGGCTTCACACAATTTAATGCCTAAATTGGTTATGGAAAAATTGAACTTGGACATTACTAGACCTTACAAAGACTTAGTTTCATTTGACTCAAGTCAAGTAAATTGTCTAGGGTTAATCAAAGACCTGTGTGTTTCCTTATTACAATATCCTGCTAAGACAATTCTCATGGATATAGCAGTCACTTACATCCCACCTAAATATGGCATGTTATTGTCTAGATCGTGGGGGGCTAAACTCCAAGGATCTTTACAACTTGACATGTCATATGCCACAATCTCAGTCTTTAGACAACCTAAAAAGTTGTATAGAGAAACACTAATGAAATATGTAGTGAGTAGCTGGGATAGGCCTCAAAACATTCCTATCTACTCCCTGCATTTGGACATTGATTCCTTTATTTAGTATAATGACGAACAAACACAAAAAACCACTTCAAATAATATTATTTCAGAACCAAAAGAAATTGCAGTTACAGCTAAAAAATAAACTGTCCAAACTCAAGATATTTCCAATAAATAAGCTAATCAAAATGCAACAAACAACGAAAATTTACTTCCCCTTGACAGTGAAAATTATGAACATGAGAGATTTTGGCACCTTGAATTTCATGGATCAGTGAATAAGTTAGGACTGGGAGCAAGAGTGTGGATATATAATCTGGAGAATGATCACTGTTACACAGTAAAATGTCACTGCCATCATGCCAGTCTCCCTACTGTGCTATAAACCACATCCACCTATACTCATGCTCCTCAAAATGGCTAAAAAACCCTCTTTTCCTAAGTTCATTGGATCATCGCGTCTGTTAATAAAATAACCGCGCTGACAGGCGGAGTCTAGTGTTGTTGTTGCGCTACCAGCGCGGAAGCACACGTCTTTTCTGCGCTGGTCTCATTTCCACGAACAGCGCTCCCTCCGTTTGTCCTTTTAGCGCTGGTCCCATTTTAACGAACAACACTTCCTCCGTTTGTGGTTTTCGCGCTGACCAGACCTCTTCTACATGGGTTTACGATGTCAGCGCGGCAGTTCACGGGTTTTTCGCGCTGATCCTGTTTGGGCGAATTTGTTCTAACAACCAGCCTTCCAGATCCCTCCAGAACTGGTTGTTAGCATTGTTGAGGTCGCCATCCTTTCTATGGCATGTCTATTCGACTGACCATCCACTTATCTTGGAGGAAAGCTCATCCCTTACCTATTCATGGAGGCTCCTTCTCTTTATAAGCCTCCTCCATGGCCCATGAGCAGCTAGTTTTGGAACATATAGACTTTGATTGAGGAATTCTTAGTGCATTTTAGTGCTGCTTTCTGTAGGCATTTGGTGTGTTGTGTGAGGATTGCTTTGAGCTTGAGGAAGGTCATGAGCTTGTTGCCTTGTATGCGAGAGAGAGACCTTTTGACTTGGGAGATTTGCTCCAAAGGTGAATGCTTGGAAGATATGCTGGCTGGACCCTCTAGAGAAGGACTCAGCGTCAGGACTTCGGTTGTACCTTACTCTACTTTTTGTTAATAAAGATAGATGACTACTCTTATGGTTCCATTTACATTTGTTCAATGATTGATTAATGCAAATTGTATCTTTCCTGACCGATACATAGTTGTTGTTAGTAGATTTTACGCTTGTGTTTTCTCTCTTTTGCTTGTGCAGGTGTTCATCCACGAGGATAGCGGGGAATTGTGATCGGCTGGAGCGAAGGAGCGAGAGGAGTATCTCTTCGACAAACAAGCGTTGGAATCCAAGTAGGTTACTCTCACCCACTTGTTAATTACAACTAGGAACCTGCAGCGTAGCATTGTTCGATTGTTGCTAGACCCCTGTTGGGCTAGTAGGGATCGCCTCTATCCGTAGAGGGGATTTACCTATCCAACAATCACTCAGAGGGCCATGCTTACAGACTGAATTTCAAATGCACCAACAACATGGCTGAGTATGAAGCATTTCTTTTAGGTCTTAAATTAGTTAGGAAGCTAGGAGCTATAAGAGTTTCTGTTATGGGAGACTTTGAATTAGTGATAAAACATATTAAAGCTATATATATGACCAAAGAACCTAGATTAAGTTTTTACAAAGGAACCATTATAGAAATACTAAACACTTTCCTCGAAATTCCTAGGAAGCATAATATGCAGGCTCATAGTTTAGAAATTTTTGCCAACACTTGTAAGTTACTATTTCAACCTAACCATCAATACATTGCTGAGGTCATGCACAGACCTGATATCCCAGATAACTTGAAAAATTGGCAAGTATTCGCTAATGACAAACAGATAAACAATTTTTTAACCTTAGAGGGAGAATTTGTAAATAGTAATATAGATACTGACATAACATTAGATCCTAATGTTGAAGATGAAATAGAAATTAATGAAACAAAAGATGAAAATATAGATAGATTCCATCCCACTAAATTTACAAAATTAGATGTAGAAAACCTAAAGCAAGTTGAAATTGATGAGATAATTAATGAAGACTCTGAAATCATTAATCTCAAAGGAAAATTTTTGCCAAAGGATTAGCCCCTTTGGAAGACTTGTTTGATTCAAATGATGTCCCCAGAAAACCAAAGATGGAGTGTAATACAGGCACTAGCGAAAATTCAAAATTAATCAAACTTTAAAAGTCCTTACCTCCTACCAAAAAAGTGAAATACCTTGAACTATTGAAGGAATTCCAAGATGTCTTTTCGTGGAGTTATGAGGACCTCAAGTCCTATGACACCAACATCATACAACACATTACCCCCATAAAAAAAAATAAGAAGCCTTTCAAGTAGAGGCTTAGGAGGATCAATCCCATCCTATTGCCTTCTATTGAAAAGGAAATCCGAAGGACGTATGAAGCCAAGATAAAAGCACTAATCAGATTCTCTAATTGGGTTTCAAGTTTGGTGCCAACAAGGAAAAAAACTGGTGAGATCAGAATTTCTGTTGATCTCAGGAATCTTAATAAAGTTTCACTCAAAGACAATTACCCTCTCCCTAAAATGGATCATATCTTACAAAGGATAGTAGGGTCAACCAGAATCTTATTATTGGATGGGTTTTCTGGTTACAATCGGATTTTAGTTCACCCAGATGACCAGGCGAAAACTACATTTACTACTCCTTGGGGCACATTCATGTATTTGAAGATTCCTTTTGGATTAAAGAATGCAGGGGCCACTTTCCAAAGAGCCATGGACATAGCTTTTGCTAAGGAAATTCATGACTTCCTAGTAATATATTTAGATGACATCACTGTATTCTTAAAATATGATAAACAACACTTAGATTATCTATGGCAGGTTTTCATCAAATGCAGGAAGTATGGAATTTCTTTGAATCCAAAAAAATCTTTATTTGGGTTAGAAGGGGGAAAGTTATTAGGCCATATAATCTCAAAAGATGGTATCCGAATAGATCCTGCAAGAATTGAAGCCATCTTATAGATACAACATCCTAGGGGCATTAGGGAATTACAAGCCTTTTTAGGGAAAATTAACTTTCTTAGGAGATTTATTTCTAACTTGGCAGAATTAATTATATCATTAAACAATATGTTGAAAAACGATTCGACCATACAATGGACCATTGAGGCTAAGAAATCCTTTGAAGATATTAAGCTAGCCTTAACAAAAACACCAGTTTTGATCAATCCAAAGTTTGATAGAGATTTCATTATATTTTCCTTTGCCTCAGAACACACAATTGTTGCAGTCCTACTGTAGAAGAGTGATCAGGGTTATGAACAACCTATTTCCTTTTTTATCAAAGATTTTAGAGTTTACATTTTATATTCTCATATAATAGCCTATGTCCCCAATTTAGTAATCAAGGATATCCTAACTCAGGATGGTCCAGATGGAAAGAGAGGGAAATGGATTGCTACTATATTAGAATATGACCTCGAAATCAAACCAACGAAGTTAATCAAAGGCCAAGGTTTAGCCAAACTCATGGCTGAATCAAACTGTTAGGCCTTAGATATTACTTTTATTGCAGAAATGGATAATGGAGAGGAGATGGAAACTCCACCAATCAACCAGGCCTTTATTGGATCACCATGGTATGCTGACATCATATATGTTTTACAAAACCTACAAGCTCCTCCTGAATTATCCAGGACCAAAAGCAGATTTTTAAAAATGAAATCCTCAAAATTTTGCATAATTGACAATGCTTTGTTTTGGAGGAATCATGAAGGTATCCTTCTTAACTACTTATTGAAAGAAGAATCTGACAAGGTGTTACAAGAGTTTCATGTAGGTGACTGCAGAGGACATATTTACTGGAAAACCATTAATGACAAGATTCTTAGAGCCAGTTTCTATTGGCCTACTTTTTTTCTGATGTAAATAAACTTGTAACCTCATGTCATAAATGTCAGATTTTTGAAGGAAAGAAAAAGCTTCTACCCCTGCCCTTAAAACCAATCTCTGCCGAAACACCTTTTCAACAATGGGGTCTTGACTTCATTGGTGAAATCCACCCACCTTCCTCTGCACAACACAAATGGATACTCACTGCTACATATTATTTTACCAAATGGATAGAAGCCATACCATCAAGGCAAGCCACTGACACTGTTATAATAACCTTCTTTGAGGCCAACATCCTATCTAGATTCGGGTGCCCAACCAAAATCATCACTGATAATGCAATAGATTTCAAATATAAAAGAATGATAAATTTCTGTAATAAGTATCATATAATCCTGGGCCACTCCACAGCTTATTACCCTAAAGGAAATGGACTAGCAGAGTCCTCTAACAAAAGCCTGGTAAATATCATCAAAAATTGTTAGAGGATAACAAGAAAACATGGAACAAAAAGCTAGTAAATGCCTTATGGGCAGAGAGGCTAACCACAAAGAAATCCATTGGTACTAGTCCTTATCAATTAGTTTTATGGAATGGAAGTTGTTTTCCCATATTCCTTGGGAACACCATTGATGAAGCTGCTCCAAGAGTTGTAGGTTGAACCAAATGACATCCAAAGAAGAATCAACCAAACAATTCACTTACAGCAGACCAGGGAAGAAGTGTACATCGGATCTCAGGTTGTGCATGAAATGATTAAGAAGACTTTTGATAAAAAGGACTAAGGCAAAAGATTTTTAGCTATGGGACAAAGTTTTAAAATGGGATTCAAGGAATGAAGATAAAGGTAAACATGGGAAATTTGATTTCCTATGGAAAGGCCCACATACCATTTATGCTTTCAGAGGTAATAATGTTTTCTTCCTCGGGGAAATGGATGGCACAGAAGCAGAAGGAGGACTAGTGAATGGTCGAATGCTCAAACACTACATTGAACCTAGTTACTGATTTCACTGATCATTTGTACATACTTTACTTTCCAAAGTCTAGAGTTGATTGGATGGTGATTTTTGAAGTTGAAGCCCGAAGAGAAGGCCCTAAGCTTCAAATATTTTACTGTCATAAATAGTAATAATGCGTAAACATGAGAAGGAAAAGTTGCAGGGAAACATCATAGCAATTCATAAGGCCATTGGTCTACAAAGTTCTTGACATTTCACCAGGAAATGTCATCCCCAAGTGGAGCCATTGTTAGGTTCCTATACCAATAGGAGTCATAATTTTTGAATGACTGAGACTAAACCTGTAATATGTACATACCTTTTCTTTCTGAAAATGTTTTCCATATTCAAAAAATTAAAAAACGTAAAGAGAGTATGTCCTAAAAGAATAATCAAAGGACAAAAAGAATAAGAAAAGGTCCAAAAAAAAGAAAAATATGAACCCACAAAAAGGAAAAAGACCATGAAAGTGAGCAAGCCAAAATGCCACTACTATTTACTTTTATGCATAAAAATGATTGTGTGCAGCTTGTTATTCATGCCACAATCCATGGTAATCAAACTATTTAATCTTGATTATGCCATGCTTTAAATTTCATGTTGATAGTTAGAGAATAAAATCTGACTAAACTGTTTAATCTTGGTAGATCATTAGATAGGTAGAGTAAATAAAATGAGTTCAACTGTTTAATATGAGTCCTTGGATGTAATAAGCTTAGATTTAGTTAGTTTACTATTGTAAAGTGAAAGAAAAATGTTTGAAAAGGGTTTTCTAGCTGAAATGCACCCTAACAAAGAGAAGTGAAAATGGTAGGACAAGTAGATGGGTAAGTAGAAGAAAGATTGTAGAAGTATGATGATTGATTAGACAAAAGAATATTTATCATTCACATCATAAAAGTTCCAGATATCAATGAACAATCAAGCATGCAAATGATCTACAAAGTTATTTAATTAACTTCCCCATTCATTTTACCCCTTTTCTTTACTAAATTCCCATTATAAAGTTCTAAGTACTTGAAAACCCTAAGTCAAAAATGCTCAGAGCATTTCTCTGACTTTTGAAGGGACTGGACCCTCGGCTGAATGATTTAGGGATAAAAAGTACCATATTCCCCTATAAAAAGTTATTCCCCCTTTAGTTCATTCATTTTCCTTAATAATACTCCTTTCCTAAGGTTAAAATACTTTTACCTAGGAAAGGTATTTACCCCCTCCCCCCACATAAATCATTTTCATATCAAAAGCCCACAAAATACACATTATCCTAAGTATTGATGTTAATAGAAGAGAAGCATTTAAATCATGAAAAAGCATTTGCTTAATGTATTGTGTCACTTTTCCGCCCATTCATATGGATTACTAATTTTATTTATTAAATCCTGATAAAAACCCATTTTCCCGTATATATATAACTCCTATATATAAAATAATCCTACTCCTTAGTTTAAATATAAACTATATCACTACCCCTTATCCCACAAAAATATTAAAATCCTGCCCTCAATCGTTAACCCCGATTAAACCCTTCGTTAATCACCTCGATGGCATAATCCTATGTTAATCCATCATTAACCTGATACCGCTGCACTTAATTGCCTGGCCCCCCAGTTAGCCTTTGTGTGGTTTCCCTATCCGATCACCATGCGATCGTCTTCCTTCAAATCCAACTGCCCTTATCCATATCGGGCGGACCCGACATTCGAACAATACCCGCTTGAAAATGTTGTTTCCTGTCGGGCCCTCGATGCTAAGTGTTGTTCAATGTATGGAATCGGGTGACCTCCCCACAATACCACCGAGCGCCCAAAAACGGTACGATGGAAACCACTTACCACCTACTTGCTACGTGACAAATAGTTATTGTTCACCCCACTACACAAAAAAATGACCACTATTCACTTGTACCCACCAAAATTGACTTTTGTGCATAAAGCCAAAAGGCCCCAAATCATTTGTTTTTATCATTTTTTCAATTGTAAGCCTTGATGCATGCACCTGCAAATGTTGAAATTGTCAACCTACATCCAATTGCACCCTAAAGATGCCACATAGCACCCAGTTTGCTTTGTAGCCTACTCAAAGCGTATTCGACCGTTCGCAATTGCCAGCCAACCTTTTCAGAGCTAGTTCTCCTCAAATTTTAGGTATTTAAGCCATAATTCATAGGAAAACCCTATCAATTTCAAACACAGTTATTGAGTTTCCTCAGTTAAGGTAATAAATTAATTAAAGAAACTCTAGCAACTCAAACCTACTCTTCACTGAACCACCATTTCCCTAAAAAAATTGAAAATCATTGCCCCCATTCTCAAATCCACAAGAACTGAGAATGGCTACCCCAATTGCCATGGATGTTAGACATATTTCCACTCCTAATTTGGACATAGACCACCACCCCCTAGCTGATAGGGATTTCCAAATAAAGGACACCATTGTTCATGAAACTCCGCTCAAAGTATACTTCCAAAGTAGGGATAGACACTTAAATTAGGCTGATGAAATTGGACTGTGGGAGTCCAATTTGGCTAAGTACCAGTTCCCCAGAGTTCACATTTTCCCAAAAATTGTCCATTACTGCCATGAAAATTATATCACTAGTCAAAGAGCAGTGATGTCCCTAACCAGACCATACTTTTCACTATCACTGCTAAATCTATAAATCAGATGCTACAACTCCAACCTGGCCAAAACTTGACTCCCCTCTCCATTAGAAACCTGATGGATTTATATCTTGAACTCAGCCCACTCAGGCCTGCAATATTGGCTCAAATAATCCAAACCTTCATCGTAGAAGAGAAGTATACCCCCAAAGAACCCCTCCATATGTGGCAACTTTATTTTCTCCATGGGGAAGAACTATTGTGGATTTGATATCTAAAGTCCTAGGTTATACCACTAGTGAATATATTGATGAGATTATTGTAGCCTTCATGTCCATATACACTCCAAGATAGACTCCTGCTGTCATATATGACTATGCTCAGTTCATAGCTGATAGGATGCATGAACAATTCCTTAGAATGAGTAATGAGAGAGTTTTTAAGTACTCCTCTGTTTTGTATCACCTTTTTCTATACTACCAAGAAGATAAGTTCCCCTTTACCCTTCAGAAGCTTAACACCAAGGGCCAACCAAGATCAGTTACAGTCTGGACCCCATTGATTCATCAACATCCCTCCCCTTATTCATACAATGAGTTCATTGATTCCTTTGTCCACCCTGTGATGACCATGCTCACTGGAACCCCTCCACTAGGAATCAGTCCTGAAATTAGGAGAGTCCTTCATCTAAACATCAATCATCAGGGGGGAGATTGGTACCTGTACCAAAACCACACTCAAATCAAGATTTATGGATGTGAGCTGGCCCCATACAAACTACCTAAATACTTCCCAATGAGGTTATTTTCCCTGGAGTACTATAATCAAATAATAAATTCAGATGAGGTAAACTTTGTCAAAGCCAAAAGGAAAGTCCAACTCAAAATAAAAGACCAATTGGGTCCCTTTATTTTTAATATCAAAGAAGCTGGAAAGGAGGCAGACCTAATCCTTTAGAGGTTAAAACTGAAACAAAGCTTCATATGGAGATATGATCCCTTGGAATTCATTTACAAAAGAAGGCAGAAGAACAAGATGGCCCCTATATTCATCACCACATCCCTGAGATAGAAAAGTATGCCAACCAATTGCAATGGGTGGAAAACACTTTAGAGGAAAAGGATAATGCAAAAGTTGTTGTGGAAAACACATTAATTGACCTAGAGAAATAGCTTGCTAAGGATTCTTTCCTCCAGGTGCCACAACAGTCAGATAGGTTAGCCAAGTCAACCATGACAGAACCATCAGAGGTACTAGAAGAATCACATGTACCAGAACAATCAGAAGTACTAGACCTGTCATAGGTGCCAGATCAAACAGACATACCAGAGAAACAGATAGATGAGAGGCCACCATGAGTACCCCACCATTTCTATAAATTCCTCTAAATGAGGAGAAAAGCCTCAAGAGAAACAGGGAAGGGGCCACTACTTCAGAAAGAGCAACATCACATGCCTATCCAGAGATAAGCCAGGCTAAGAGACAAATAGTGAATCCTATCTCTGAACAGGAATATACAGAGGAGACAGTTGAGGTTACAAGCACAAAAGAGATGGCAGTAGGCTTGCCACTCCATCTGGAGGCATCCTAGAACCTTCCACATCACGCACTCAGATGTTGGAAAGGAAACAAAGTATTGAAGTGTCTTCCTTCAGAATGTCAGCAGATAAAGATCAAGACATAAAGGAAAGATACAAAGAAATATAGGCTAGAAATGAGAGGCTAAAAGCCCAAACCTATGCACAGTGTTTGAAAATGACCCCTAGGAATCAAACAAGGCTTATTTTAGCCTTTTATGTCAAAGAGGGGAAAATGCATATGACCCTCATCAAACTAACCACTCAGTGGCCAAGGAAAACATCAGATTTTAAGAAAGTGGGCTTTAAAGAATTGGCAAGGGATATTCATCCCATTGACCAAATTGAGCTACACAAGTAAAGAGGGGAGATGATATACTCCACCTTAACAGGGAAAGCCATCGTTTCCCATCAACTGAAAAACTCTCTTAACAATGTATTAGCCCAATTTCAGCTGGAGAAAGCCTCCTCACAGGCTAAAGATAATAGAATCAAGTCCTTAGAGGACTTAGTCATAGAGTTGGGACATGATCCCAAAGATGTAAAAGCTACAGAGCAACTGATCAAGAAGAAAAATTATGACAAAGCTACACTCAAGAAATAGCTAAAGATACCCCAGCTGCATCACCCATAGACACATGATGTCCTGGAGGCACAGCAAGGACATGGAGAGCTCATCGACTTGGTCCTGAAACTAAATGATCAACTTAAGGAGACAGAGAATAAGTTGGACACTTTAATTCAGTCGAAGCAAAGTGACATGGCCACAACTTCCAGAATTGTCATCCCCATAGTATCAACAGCAGTTCCTTCCACATTGGCAGCATCATTAGCACCTAGCAGCATCAAGTACATCAACTGAGAAAGCAACAGCACTGGTAAAAGCCATGGAGGATATGTCTATCTAGGCTATAGAGCTAAAGAGACTAAAGGAAAAGGTGGCAAGTTTAGAAACTGACTATATACTTGCCCAAATTCAGCAAAGAGAAGAGACACAGAAGGCCCTCAGGATGAGTGAGAAAATCAAAGTCCTGTAGAGAGATTTGACACTGCAGAAGCCACTAGCACAGACTAAAGAGATGCTCTGGGCCAATATCATTGATTATGTCAATGATATTTTGCCATCAATCCAAGTCATATTTGAGGAGACAGAATTAGTGAAGATAGCCACTGAAGCTATCCACAAAATAAGAGAAGAATTAGGAGACAAACCTAAGGATGCAAATCGACTCATTAACTTCCTAAATAGCAAGAACAAATATCAACTCCAAGAGATTAACATAGAAGACAGAACTGAAACCATTCTAGAGATTCGAAAGGTTCTTTCCAAAAGAAACCTCATGCACAACTTAGAAGAGAAGTGCCACAACATGCAAGTAGCCATTGACAGGTTAATGACTAAGTTTTTGATTTTAAGGGACAAAGGTCTTCCTAGTCCAATGGTCATCAATGATAAACTTATGACCTAGTTGGACTATACTGATAGACTAAGGAAACTGGCCAAGGAACAAGCCAGCTCTTCAGCTATTAAAGCTTTGCCCATAGGCAAATTATTATATGTTACATTGGAGAATCGATTTTTCCTAGAGCATGAAGTGAAACATTTGTTTCTCACCAAACCAAATTTTGCAAAATACACAGAGGCAGATGAAATCTACAGAAGGATGGTAAAAATAAAGTTATCGCATGCAGAATGGTGGGAGAAAATGATAGGTTTACTATGATAAATTTACAACAAAAAGTTACTGCACAGAAAAATCTGAAGACAGTTAGGGGAACAGGTAAAAGACAAATCAATGGGGTCAAAGAGTAACAGAGTCAAAGAGTATAAGTGAAAGATCAAAGTAAAGAAAAGCTTCCTGTGTAGAAATACCACAACTACCAGCCAGCTTAAAGAGCTCAAAACTCAACAGAAACAACCAGCAAGACCACAATATAAGAGACAACAAGAAGTAGTTCTACATCTTTCTCTATCTTAATGCATGAAGGTATAAATACTTCACATTTCGAAGTATGTGGTGGATTCCAAGACATTTCTATAGACTTATTCTCTCAAATCAAAGTTCTATTGTATTAATGACTAGATTGGCTTGTTGGATCAAGGAATAAAGATAAGATATTTTACAGGATTCTTGTGTAAAGCGAAATACACATGACTATTCTTCCATGTTCAATGTTGTTTTTCCTTATGTTTTTTCCATAATATTTTATGTAAATCTCTAAAATCTAAATGTATAACAAGGAATGATATTTCAGAAATTGCTTGAATACAATTTGTCTTGACTGTTTTACATTCTGAATGTTTTCTCCTAAACTATCTTAGCTGAGGAATTCTTAATTGCTCCTTAGCTTCCATAGTTTCTTCTCTGGTTTATAGAAAAGGATTCTTAATTAACATTTGTTCATGATCACCCTCTATTCCTCATTCTGATCCCGGTCCAAGGATTCTTAAGTGTCATTTCACCCTCGTTAGAATCAATTCACCCATTTGGCCTAAAGATTTCATGTTGCTTTTCTAGCCTACCCTATCAACATTCCCTTTAATGATATGGTCTGATTATGCTATCCATTTGTTGACTCCATATCCAATGGCTTGAAGGCCCAATTCTATCCATTTTCTCTAAGAATTCCACCACCCAACCTTCAATTTAAAACAAAACCCCATGAACACTAAGAACTAGCCTAAAATCCCTTAAAAAACAAAGCTAAATTATAAAGACAGAACCCTCTTAGGACTTAGGTTGGCTCGAGCCTAGTCCTAAAAGATTGGTTTGTGGTTACCTCGGATGCTTCATTCTTTTCATAACTTCTAAGGAAAGCTTCTGAGTGATAACAGAGGTTTCAAAGTTTTTATTTTGGGGTTACAGGTGAAATTCGAATTTGCAATACATACTTGAGGATTAGCAAATGGCTTTCAATGGTTTGAGGCTCGAGTATGCCTTGGAAGGTAGCTCGAATTATATGCCCTGGAAGGATAGGATGGAGGCAGTGTTGTAGTATAATGGCCTCAAGAAATTCATTGATCAAGACATTTCTACAACAACAATATTGGATGCACATAATCTAGCCAAATGGAAAAAGTGTGTGGCGAAGGTGAGACCATTCCCAAAATACTTGACCACGTTCACTCACTCTCGTGATGAGCTTGAAAGTTTTGTAATAATCGTTGTTGAGGATGATATGGTGAGCCTAGTTCTCCTAGGTCTTCCCAAGAGTTGGAATAGCTATCAGGACTCTGCCAATGCGAGGGAGAGGTTTCTATATTGGATATGACTATGGTCAGATTTGATGTAGGAGGAGATCTGAAGGAACACTAGAGATAGTTCCTCATCAAAGACTGATGATGAGGGAAATTGTGCCTTAGCGAATAAGGCAAGGAAGGGGAAAGGGAATGCAGTCTTGTCATGGAGGTAGGAAGAAATACATGTTGAAAGTTAAGTTCTTTCAATTTCATGAGCTAGGGCATTTTGCTACAAATTGTACACTCAAGAAGTTCAAGAAGAAGTCCTCCAGAGGAGTCGCAGGTGAGGCTTTGGCCTCTCAATTTGAATTGGACTTTACTCTCATTGCAAGCATGGTGTCGTTAGTGATGGGTAGTGTATGGTACCTTGACAGTGGAGCTTCATTCCACATGTCTGGTGACAAGGATTTGTTCAGTGATTTGGAGGAGAAGGATCTCCAAATACATATTGAGATGTGTGACAATGGGAGGTATAGTGCTACTAGATTGGGCACGGTTACTTTTCAAAGGGAGTAGGGTGCTCCTCTCACCTTGAGAGATGTTATGTATGTGCCCAGGTTGAAGAAGAACTTAATATATATTGCCATGTTGGAGGATAGAGGATATGATGTGGTATTTATCAAAGGAAAGGAATTCCTTCGACACATAGCCATAGGTCAGGTAAAGAAGATAGGGATTCAAGTGAAGAATCTCTATAAGTTGGAGATAAAGGATTGTGTTTCTTTAAGCACGAAAGTAGAGAAGGTGTAACGACAAGAATTTGGTGAGTTGTGGCATAAGCAATTGGATTACTTGCATCATGGAGCTTTGACAATAATGCAACAGATCTCTACTGGTCTTCCCAAAGGTATGATAGAACAAGTTTATACATGAAAGGGGTGTACTTTGGGAAAATACACCAAGGTTTCCTTTCACAAAAGAGACAGTCGAGCAGAGATGATTCTAGAGTGAGTCCATTTAGATTTGTGTGGACCATTCTCCAACATCCATGGCCAGGTACTATGTTATATTTATTGAAAAATTTTCTTGTAAATATTGGATTCTTTTCATGCGAAAGAAGGATCAAACTTTCATAAAGTTTTGTGAATTTAAAGCATTGGTTGAGAAAGAGTCTAGAAACAAGGTTAAAGTTCTGAGGAGTGATAATAGTGGTGAATATGTCTCAAATGAGTTTAAGAACTTATGTGTAGTAGAAGGGATTAAACGAGAGTTGACAACACCCCATAACCCACAGCAGAATGGGGTGGCCGAAAGGAATAACAGAAGAATTGTAGGTGAAGCACAAGTGATGTTGCATGATCAAATCCTACCACTACACTTGTTGGCCAAGGCATGCAATAGAGTTGTATATTTATAGAACAGAATTCCACATTGGATACTTGGGATGAAAACACCAGGGGAGGCTTTCTCCGGTAAGAGACCAGATGTTGGTCACTCCAGGATATTTGGGTCATCGGTATATTGAAATATGACCAAAGATGCATGGAATAAGCTTGAGATGACAATAGAATTGGGGATATTTGTGGGGTACACTGATGTACCTCACAACTATTGAGTGTACTTTCCGACCAACACGATGAAAGTGGTTCACATGGATGTCAGATTCGATGAGGAGAAGGTCATGTGAGTTTCCCTTGAGAGGGAGCTTCATCTACATGCAGTTGAGGAGATTTTATCTTCTCGGGTTGAGGAGCCTTAAATTGATGTGGAGTAGCCACATATAGAGGATCTGAGAGTGGAGACATCCACTCATACAGAGTCTTCCAGAGATAGGATAAAGTGCACTAGAGAGGTTCACAAGTTATTTCATGATGCATAGGAGAATGTGGGAGAACCCACATCTCAGCACAAACAGAGGAGGTCACCTAAGAGGTACACTAGATACATAGCTCTTATGAGTAGATGTGTTGAGATAGAGCCATCTTCCTTTGAGGAGGCAGTGCAACAACCGGTTTGGGTTGATGTCATGGTGGAGGAGTATGACCCCATAGTTCATAACAGTGTTTGGGATGTGGTCCTGAGACTGGAGGACAAGTTAGTGATGAGCTCCTGATGGCTTTACAAGTTAAATAAAGTTGCATATGGTAGTGTGGAGAAGCATAATACCAAGTTTGTGGCCTATGGCTTTTCACAGGTAGAGGGGATTGACTATGATGAGACCTTTGATCATGTTGCAAGGTACTCATCGATTAGATCTATATTGGCACTATCAGTGAAAATGGGCTGGAAGATACATCAGATGGATGTAAAGACAACCTTCCTTGATGGTATGATTGAGGAACAGGTGTACATAGAGTAGCCTGAAGGTTTCGAGACCTTCAACCATTAGTCGTATGTGTGTCGGCTCAAGAGAGTGTTGTATGGGTTGAATCAAGCACTTCGTGCTTGGTACACTAGGATTTATAGCTACTTCACTGGGTTGGGCTTCACCAAGAGTGAAGTGGATGCAAACCTGTACCACATATTGGTGGAAGGTAAATTTTTGATCATTATGTTATACGTTGACAATTTGATTTTGACAGGTGATGATCAATTGATTAAGTCTTGCAAGGAGGATCTTGCAAGAGAGTTTGAGATGAAGGACATGGGGCTCATGCATTATTTTCTAGGCATGGAAGTATGGTATCGTGATGGGGAAATATTTGTGTCTCAGGGAAGGTATGCCAACGAGATACTTAGGAGGTTTCGCATAGAGAGAAACAAACCCATGGAGACTCCTCTAGCAGGTAAATAGAGGAAGGAGGATTCTAGTTGAGGGGAAGCGATGGAAGCTACTGTTTATAAGAAACTTGTGGGATCACTCATGTATTTGGTGAACACACGACCAAATATGTGCTATGTACATAACCATCTTAGTCAAGCGATGGTTAGGCCCACAAAGATGTACTGGAAGACAACAAAGCATGTGTTGAGATACCTTAGAGGAACTACTCATTATGGATTGTGGTACAGGTGGATAGAGGGAGTGAAGATTTAAGGCTTCACTGATGCAGATTGGGGAGACATTCCATCTGAATGCAAGAGGACATCAAGAGGGATCTTCAGTATTTGGGTTGGCAACACTTTCTTGGTACATGCGGAAACATAGATTGGTTGCACTTAGTTCAGTAGAGGTAGAGTACATGGTTGCAACTCAGGCATCATGTGAGGCCATCTGGATGAGGAAGATTATGGTTGGTTTGTTTGGTGAGAATATGGATCCAACTATGATTTACTGCAATAATAAAAGTTATATCATCTTTGATATTATGTATTGAGGTGGATTATGTTGTTGGACTAGATTCCCACCGAGTAACAATATGTTGACATTTTAACAAAGGAATTTTTAAGATGTAAATTTGAGTTTCACAGAGAAAAGATCGGGGTAGCTACCAATCCCTTTCTTGTTGAGAGGGAGTGTTGAGAAATGGCAACAAGAAATTCCTGTTTAACTTGTCCTTGAATTAAACTGTGAATTAAATTTGAATTATATTCTCATATCAACTTGTAAATAGTTAATTAAGTTTAATTAACTTAATTGTCTTAGGAATTTAGAGTTGGAAGTATTTTTGTAGTCATGTATATGTTTTCCCTAAATTTTAGGGGTCCATGATGAGTTTATTTGAGTTGTAATTAGATAACTCAGTTTGACTGAGTTATAGACAGTTAAACTAGTTCTAACTATTTGTGGAACTAGTAGAGGTATAGTAGTGAGTTGGTGGACTAATGCATCCTTAGTGATGCTCTAGCTAACTGAAGATTACCACATGAGAAAATCATGTATGTCAGTTCATAGAAAGACGAAGTTGAGACTAGAGTGCAGGGAAATTGTACTATCAGTTGTATGATGATCGAGTGGTACAGGTCATGCATGCAATCAGAGAAGGACCTAGTTTTCGATTATGCAGTTGTGGAAGAAGTATTTCCCAATTAAATACAGGTTGATCCTCATAGGAATTGTGCAAGGAAAGAGGGGTTTGGCAGCCAAAAGAATTGGCTAAGTGTTGGCTATAGCGGGCGAGGTAGAGAGTTGATCATACATGTGCAGGAATTGTTCTAGTGAGAAAAAGCTTTGTACTATTCCTCAAATTTTTGATTAATGAAATAGATAGTAGGGGTTTTGAGCAGTGGCTTTCCCCATAGAAAAATTGTGTTATGTGTCTTTGATTATCTTCCTCTTCTTGATTATGATTTTCATCGATCTATTGGTTTCCGCTGCTTAAACAGTAGAGTAAAATCTTGTCTTTTGTTTTAGTACATTACATGAGCTGTTAATCTACCAGAAAATCTACATCGGTAGTCATAGGACTGTAAATAAATACCATCACTTAAATATCTTTATTTTGAATGATAGTTGGTAAAGTTGATACAAAACAGGAAAGGAGTTCAAAGAACTCAAAAGGAAATAGCATGACAATAAGGAAGATTTTCAAATATGTTGATTCTGCAAATGATGATTGTTATCAAACTAGCTCACAAAAAGATAGAAAAGATAGATGAATGCCTTAGAAATAAGCCTCTTCGAAGGGGCAGCCTCTTTTACATTACACAAATGAACAATTCTTGGATGATTCAAATGACAAAACCTCCTTTCTATATATAGGAGTCTAAGGGGTCACAATATAACCAAGCCGACCTAACAATAATAATATAAACACACAAAAATAACAATAGAGGGATTTTATGGGGCACAATAATAACAATAAGGGGGCAATAAGGGCACAAAAATAACAATAAGGGATACAATGGCAATATTAATGGATGAATCACTAGTATTATAGGGACCTAACATGCCCCTCTCCTTTAAAAACGTGTTGTCCTCAACACTTGAGTAGTTATGGATGCTTCTATATTAAATTATCATCCTCCCATGTGGAATCTTCAACGGTTAAGTTCTTCCACTTGATGAGATACTCTTAAATTGATCAATTTCGTAGTTGTTTGTTATCGGGAAATCTAGTGTCTATGCAGAGCTTCTAGTCCCACTAAGATGGGTAGTTACCTTAGAAACAAACAGACTAAAGTTACTTTTGTTTTCCTTTATGAGAAGTAGATAGGAGAGGAGCAAAGAATACCAACCTCAATCTTTCGCTTGGTTCCTTTCTTGTTCCCTCTCCCCTCTGATGGATCCTTGCCACTCCTTCCTTGATTACTCCACTTCAAAGGGTACTTATAAAGTCAAAGCAGCATAATACCTTCAAAGTACAGAGATCTACAATCATAAACAATATAGGACTAGATATATATTGACCACACAAATGCATATATAATCAAACATAGAAGAATGTGGATGAAAACTTGAATAGCTTTATTGATATAAAGATTAGAAGAGAGGATTACAACCCATTGATCTGACCCAGTGTCATCCTCCCAGCATGAAAGCCCTTCTTCACCTCATGAAAATCTTAGATCACCCAACACTATGGATGTTTCCACTAGGAAACAATAGCACTCCTTACAGATCCAAAAATTCCACCCCCTGGATTCTCTGGGATTGAGGGATCCATATATGGA
>APFE031288255.1:22434-70131 GCA_000404065.3 Pinus taeda | reverse complement strand
ACAACAAGATTCCAATACGTCTGATACATTTAGCTGGAAAAATGATTCGTTATGGTACAAAGATCGCTTATACCTCTGTAAGAATTCCCGGCTAAAACAAAAGATTCTTATGGAATTGCACACTTCTCCCTTAGGAGGGCACTCAGGATTTTTAAAAACTTACCACAGGGTTAAGAAAGAATTTTTTTGGGATGGCCTTAAATCAGATATTCAAAAGTTTGTGGCAGAATGTTTGGTTTGCCAACAAATAAAGTTGAAACAATTAAGAACACCAGGTCTATTACAACCTTTATCCATTCCAAGCCAACATTAGGAGGAGGTTTCAATGGATTTTATCAGCAGGTTTACCCAAGTCTGAGGGAAAGAGGTGTCATAATGGTGGTTAGTTGACAGTTACCAAGTATGCACACTTTTATGCATTATCACATCCATTTAAAGCCAGTACAGTTTCTAGTGCATTTATGGAAACAATTCAAAAGCTACATGGAAACCCAAAGATTATTGTAGTGACAGAGATCCCATTTTCACTGGAAATTTTTGGACAGAATTATTTTCTTGTCTTGGTACTCAGTTAGCTCATAGCTCATCTTATCATCCTGGATCTGATGGCAAAACTGAGATAGTAAACAAATGTTTGGAAGGATATCTCCATTGCTTTGTATCTGATAAATAGACACAATGGGTTCAAAGGTTGCCTCTGGCTGAATGGTGGTATAACACTTCCTTCCATACAACAACAAAAATGACCCCATTTATGGCACTTAATGGGTATCAACCACCATCCATCACATCATATTTAAGAGAAAATTCTAAGGTTCAAGCAGTGGAACATCACATCGAACATCAACAACAAGTCCTCCAACTCTTAAAGGATAACCTCGTGTTGGCACAAAATAGAATGAAACAACAGCAGATCAACATCGCAGCGAAAGAAGTTTTGATGTAGGTGATTGGGTAACGGCTACAACCATATAAGCAGATGTCCCTAAAGCAAGTTAAGAAGGACAATAAATTATCACCAAAGTATTACGGTCCATACAAGGTGTTGCAAAAGATTGGTACTATGGCATACAAATTGGAGCTTCCTGCAGCTTCTCGATTGCACCCAGTTTTCCATGTTTCATGTTTAAAGCAGGTTATAGGCGACAAGCTCCCAGTTCAAACAATATTGCCAGAACTTCACAAGGAAGGAAAAATTATATTGGAACCAGAAGCAGTCACAGAAACAAGAACTCGACAGCTACAAAATCGATCAATTTTGGAGTATATTATCAACTGGAAGAACTTATCCGCTGAAGATTCCACATGGGAGGATGAGAATTTTATACAGAAGTGTCCAGAACTACTCAAGCGTTGAGGAAAACACTTTTTTGAAGGAGAGGAGCATGTTGGGTCCCTATAATACTAGTGATTACCCCATTACTGTTGTAGTTATACCCCTTATTAATAATGTTGTGCCCCTATTGTCCCCATATCGTTATTACTGTGCCCCATAGAATCCATCTATTGTTATTTTTGTGGCTTTATATTATTATTGTTAGGTCGGTTGGGTTATATTGTGACTCCTTAGACTCCTATATATAGAAAGGAGGTTTTGTCATTTGTATCATCCAAGAATTGTTCATTTATGTAATGTAAAGGAGGTTGTTCCCTTGAAGAGGCTGAATTATAAGGTGTTGATCTATCTTTACTATCTTTTCTTGAGCTGGTTTCATTACAGACAACTTGAAGGTAGTTAAATAGCGTGACATGGATTTTTTCACTCAGTTAACTCAGTAAATTTGAGTTAGAGGAATCAGAGTTCAATTATGCATGAGTGACTGCTAAAATTTAGCAATCTAATTCAATTATTTTTAGTTGTGTTCAATTAACTGATCTCTAACTATTGTTGGAGTCAGTTGAAGGTTAGTGGTGTAGTGGGACAATAGTCTAACTGAGTGATATATTAGTTATCTCATCAATCAACCCAAAATAGCTAGTGCATGCAAGGAATATGAGTTCCCCAGCTGAAGTGGAGATGACAATGTAGTGTAATAACAATTGTAAACTAGTTTGAGTATACAGGTGTTGCATGAGAATACATGATCAAGCCTTGGGAATGCACAATCATTCTGGAGGAAATTCCTAAATAATTGGGGCTAATTTCCTCAGGATTTGTGCAAGGAAATATGAGGATAGGTGAGAAGATACGTGGCTAAGTGTTGGCTAGAGTTATTCATTGAGGAAAGAGGACAATTATTCTTTTGTAGGTTGGGCTCTGAGCTGGAGCAGGTAATTGTAATAGTTTCTTTGTTCATCTGATTAATGCAAACAACCTTGACGGGTATTTCCCATTTGGATTCCCCTAGAAATCACTATGTATTTGTGGTTTTTCTCATTGCATGTATATTCATGTTGTTGTAAATTATGATTTCCATTACGTAGATCAGTAGAGTAGAATTGCGTCTCTTGATTTTAGTTTAATTTTCTTGAGCAATTGCAATTCTATCAAATTTCTACAAAATAAGCCTCATACTTAGGTACTAAGAAATTTCCATGCTTTATTGCATTGAATTATTTAGTTGTATTTCGATGGATTATTCTTACAGGTATCATTCTCTAAACCTTTCTTTAAATAACTCCCTAGTTATCTCGGAGGTATCCATTCCCAACTGGGTTAATAATGTCCTCCACCAAAATAATGCATTTTCCTTCAACTGAAATACACCAATCTTGGCCTTCAGATTTTAGGTTTAGTCCCTCAAGGTAAAGCACATAGCCATGTTTTTTAGCCACACCTCTCCAGTTTGATTATCTTTGGAGCCCCAAAATTTTGGAAATTTTGTCTTTTCCAAATCTTGATGCTCATCATTTCTTTTGGGGTTTTGGAGTCCATCATTTTGCATGATGGGTCCTCTCAAATCCATTTCCAAATGGTTGACATATGTTGCAATGATGTCATTAATTTTAAAACTTCCCTTTTAGATATTTGTTCCTGTGTCGCTATGTGCTCCCCGTTATTTTTTGGGGTGATAGGAGTTGTTTACCATCATGGTGCCATGTTGAGCCCTATAGCCACCCCATTCCTTCATGTACCTCTTTTGGCCATGGTACCTATTCCAACAATTACCAATTTTCTTTAATCCAAATGGAGCAATACATATTAATGCAGGTGAGGACAACTACCAGGGTACCCCATAGTTAGTTATTGTTTAAGAGTGTGAAAAGTATTCAAGTGTATATTGGTTTAAGAATACTTAGGTGTATTGGTATTAACATCATTATGTTGGTTGTATCCACAACAAAAACTCTATTGGGAAGAAATCACATTTATTTTCAACATGTCATGAATAGATTCATAGAAATTTTGATTTGGTTCAAAAAGTTGAAGTATTTCATTTTACTCATATCTATATCTACCAATTTGTTCTACAATTTTAATATGCTTCCAAACTCTTTTAACATGTACTGTCAGTGTTACCACTACAAGTTTTTCAAACTCTTGGTGATTCCTCATCATTTTAAGTAGTGTTGTATAATTTTATTGGCACCACATCTAATTGGTGGTGTTGGATGGTTGGGATAGACATTTGAGAACAACATCACTATATTAGGGATTCTTTTGGTAAAATATGTATACTATTGTCTTTTTTCAAGTCGATCCTATTTAAAACCCAATAATAGCATAAAGTAATCTTGTTGATTATGCCAACATAGAGATGTGCATTTATTTCATAAAAATAGGTTGAATGTTCTCTCTCTCTCTCTCTCTCTCTCTCTCTCTCTCTCTCTCTCTATGTCATATGTTAAACAAAGTTATTTTTTTGTATCCTTTGTATTCCATCTCATTGATTCTTGTGGCTAAGGTAATAAGATTATTTCAAATGAAATCTATCAATTATACAAGTATACATATTACAAAATAAAACAGTGGATTTAATACAATATAAAACCTACTAAGACATATGTAAATCAATGAAAAAGATGAAATGGAAAATTGTTATCGCCCAAAAAAACCCATAAGAATAATTGAATAAATCATTATTTGATAATTATTTATAACAACCTTTGACTTGATCACCTTGGAATAATTGAAAAAATAACTATTTGTTTATTATTCCTTATTTTTATATTTGGACTAATTGTTAAACCATTATTTAATAATAATTTCGAATTCACACTTTTCTTAATTCCCACAAAGTGATTAACAAATCATTTTTATTTGTTAATTACTTCAACCACTTTCTAAATAAAGATATTTGAACATTTAAAATATTTTTTCATTCCCAAAAATATAATAAAGTATTCATAACAACTAGATTTTGATTTAGTCAATAATATTTTATTATTCTCTAATTACTAATTTGGCTTAATACTTTGTTATAAATAAAGGGTTTTTCCATTCATTCTTCACATTGATCATTCTCATCGTCACCACTATCGTCTTATCAAATTTGAGCTCCCACTTGAGTTCAAACTATGTTTGTTTATTTTTTGCCCATTGCAAGTTGAGAGAAAGAAACAGATTTTGAAGCACAAGGACATCAAAAGGATCCATCTCACGAAAGGGGGTTTATAGACCCAAGTTTATAAATTATTTTCACCAGGTGTTTCATTTATATTAATCAAAATTTGTTTATTCATATGATCCATTGGGCTGCTATACTTTTATCTTTGTTGTTATATGTCTATGGTTGCATATGATCTTTTGCTACATGGTTTTTCTTATTTTTTCATTGCAGATTTGAAGCACAAACAACCATATTTTGTTGTTAGGGTCACTTGTCACCATTGACTCAAGTGAAGCATGTTTGGTAAATTTCTCTGAAATATTTACACTAATACACATTTCTTAAACAAGGGGTATCTTATAGCTAGAAAATTGGGAAAAACAATAAATATAATGAAATACCAAATATTTTCTATTAAAAACTTACATGACAAATTATTACAGTAATTATAAAATACTAATGATTAACAATTACATTTTTCATTTCTAATAAATACGCTGGTGATTATTCATAAAAGTCTAATACTTAACACGTACATTCTCTAGTTTTAGTAAGTATACTTGTGGATATCTATTTTCTTCACATAGCACATAAGAAATTTCGAAAAAATCTTGAACATGCACCATGTTGGGGTGCTTGTCAACTTTCAACGATTTCAATGAACCTAATTGATATTTCCCCATACAATCAAGGAATGTGATTAAACTTACAAACTCATCCCAAGTACTGACAACGATTTCAACGAACCTAATTGAAATTTCCCCATACAATCAAGGAATGTGATTAAACTTACAAACTCATCCCAAGTACAAATCACATCAAACTATTTATAGGTGCATCATGAAACTTTAAAAGTGAATTCTCAAAAACCACCAATAACTCAAGGATAATAAATGAATGATTACACATATGTGTTGTGTGATTTTAGTTAACTAAGTATAGAAGGATGGATAGAAAACCACAAGTTTACAAAGATAAATACCATCTCTTGTATATCAATAAGCTTAAGCAATCAAATATGAACTACTTAAATGTGCATATAAATCAAATATGGAAAAATAGATTCATATGCAGTATAAAACAATTCCTAAATTATGAAGGTGAAATGAATAGGTGTAATTAAAGGAGCATCAAAATATGATACTCAAAGGCGTTTAATATGGAAGACATGATTGATCTAGATTTATGTAGGGACCCAACCAATTATAGAGATAACCATAAATACAGAGATACAACATAAATAATACTTCATTTCATTAATGTAAAATACTGAAATATGCTTACAAACATAAATGGAAATAAACTAGCTCGGGCGATGGTAGCTTATCTCTCAGAAGAGATGTGGTGGCTACATGCCTTTACACTGTGTTACAATGAAGCTCGAAGGCCTATTTATTGTTGAGAAACAATGGAAAACCCTAAACATCCAAAAGTCTAACCCTAAGAGATGAAGCACCAAACTATGAGCCTCATTTGGGTAAATTGGTACATCAACTTCCCAGGGCGTAACTTTGGCATACGATCTCCATTTGACGCGCACAATACTTTGTTAGAAAGATCTATCTGAGGACTACAATTTTTGAATGACTAACATCAATTTATAAATTATGTTGGTCCCCGTTTTCCCAAAAAACATCGTTTAGGGCCTCAAAATGGCTCCAAAAGTTTAGGACTCGAAAAAACTGTCAAAAATAGTAAATTGTGCTACAATTAAGAAAACTGAAAAACTGAAAGAAACAGTGGTGGGGGTCTAAGTGGGATAGGAAGGTGGCCACCAACATCCACCTAGATCAGTGATTGTATTATCCTTTTGGTCTTTGTACACGGACAATGAGAAATATTAACACTAGCATCTAATTTTGTATATAGTGATGTTCAAACTTGTGATGCCAGAAGCTTAAATCCCATACTTATTAATAGACCTCCATGCATATGAATAATTCCAAAACATTCAAATTAACTAGCATTTGCACCATATGTTGCAAAGAAAACACCGTAAGGCATAAAGTGCGGAAATCCATTATCCATGTAGTGTGTGCATTATTCAACAAGGTGGATTTCTCTAAATTTGTTGCAAACATTTATGTTGTTGCATTGCTAATTTATTTAGAATCTACTACTACCTCCTCTTCTTGGAATACTAAATTTCTTATCACCCCATGATGACAATCCCTCTAATTATTGACATCACAATTTTTTCCACTTTAGTGGCTTTACCTTCAACCTAAAGAAACATGAATTTGAGTCACTCAATTAAAAAGAAAATGCTAAATTGCTATTTATCAGGTTTTGAGTAAAAACAATTAATAACTCATATTTACAACCTTTTAAGTCTTGTATTTATTAACTCATATTTATAACCCTTTAAAATGAAAACTATCTATATTTTTATTAATAATAAAAAGAATCTTCTTTATAAAACTGACACTCACATGCTACTCCTATATATTTATCTTATATTTAGTATTCAGTGTCCATCAATTGAATGACAAGATAAAAGCTCAACTTAATTGCACATTTCTGAACTCCTTTGTGGGAATTCATGTCCCATTAATTTAATGGCAAATTGAAGTTTCAAATACAGTACACATTTTATACCAAATTCGGAGAGTTCATGAAGAAAAAATAAGGTGTCCTTACCATAATTAGGCAGTACTTACCAGCTGGAAAAGAAAATCACGTGACACTCCTTGGAAAGGATACACTTTATCAACAATAGGAAAAAACAAGACATTTGCAGCGCTTGCATGGATGGTGGCCTTTGGCAGATCATTTAATGTTTCTTCTTACTGTAATCCCTCTGTCCTGGATTTCAAGCATATATGTGACAACATTTGATCTTGCA
Organism: Pinus taeda; assembly: GCA_000404065.3. Classification (NCBI taxonomy): domain Eukaryota; kingdom Viridiplantae; phylum Streptophyta; class Pinopsida; order Pinales; family Pinaceae; genus Pinus; species Pinus taeda. Next base: position 62,796 of record APFE031288255.1, on the reverse strand, counting down.
ATTGTAGTGGCAGCCAATTCCTAGAAGAAAATCTTTAAGTTTGCTTAATTGTGTCCCTCTGTAATCAAAATGAAAGTCAAATCCTCATATGGTGTAGCATTTTTGCATTGAAAAGAGAGAATATGTAGGCATAACTTTTCTATACACAAATCTATTAAAAATATATTCCTTACAAATTTCATGGTTCGGCTTGTGCCATGTACAATTAAATTTGTCATGTTTCTTATCATGTATGTAGTCAAACCGAAATTATATAACATGTAGACGATTTCAAATATCATTTCTCTCGTATTTTCAGCATGCGGGTCTCCATATCCAAAAATGGTTAGAATCGTAATGGAAAAATAGATTGCAGTAATATTGAGAATCCAAAGGCTTTGTTTCATAAAATATGGAAATGCAACACCAATCCATGTCCTACTTGGATCATGACATCTAGCAGCAAGCAGATATGAAAGGCATCTAGCATAGTGAACTGCAAAATGAAATTATTGGTGTTAACTTACACAAACAACCTTAAAACAACATGTCTAGAAATAGTTGAGTCAGATATTCTTCTCTGATCTTGAGAATCGAGTACTGATATGGAGTCTTGAGAACAGGGCACTGAAATAATTGAGTTGGAAGCATTTTTTCTTGGAAAGTTTCATGCCTCAAATCTCCCAAGTATTGGAAGAGTCGAAGTATTTGATACCAATGATTAAAATTTCATTTGAATAGCATTTCCTCTTTGTCGTAATTAACAATGTTGTTCTCATTCTGGAGGAAATCAAAGACTACCTGTGTATTTCTCAAAAGAAAACCCTCTTTCAAACTATATTGTTGTGTCTTCTCCAAATCAAAATCTTCTTTCAAACTAGATTGCTTAGCAGAATCAAGAAAATATAGTAACATGTCCGAATTAAGAACAAATAATAGATGTCCACTCAAAACTACCCATTCCTTTGAATTCCAAGCTCAAAACTATTCGGTCCTTTGAAGTCCAAGAAAACATGGAAGATATGACCATAACCTCTTCCTCCCTCCAAGTTACTAAGAACACTGCCACATGTGCCACAACTCATTAGAATCATAAGAAATAAGCACTTTATTTATCTCAAATCCAAAGGTATTTGATGGGAGCAAGCAAATACCCATCCTTGGGAGCAAGCTATCCAGTAGATGCAAATTTTGAACACAATGCATAACTTAGATCTGATAGTATTTGAAGCATATCCTTAACAGAATGTAGTTCAGCAAATGAGAACTTCAATATGAACATGTTGCAAACTTGTCAAAAATATAGTACAGGGGGGCAAGATCCAAGAATCTTGTTTAATCATGCAAATAAGCTACCATATTTACTGCACTTTATACTTCTTGCAATTGCATGACTTCCTTAGTTGAGATGATTGTATGAACTGGTTGCAAACTTGTCAATATCATAATACAGGGGGAAAAGAACCAAGACTCTTCTTTAATCATACAAATAAGCTACCATATTCTCTGCACTTTATATTGTTTGCAATTACACGACTTCCCTAGGTGACATGGTTTTCAGAGTTTCTTTCCTGAGAATCATCAATCCATATCAGATGCATTCACAATCAAAGCCCCTTGTGAATTTGGGTATATAATTTGTGCCATCTACCCTTAAACCTAAACTTATGTGTTACCAAATATAAAAATATACACATGAACTAACCCCTTGGGGATTCTTTTTCCAAGGAATACTTTGCAGGGAAACCTATTGAATGCTTGTCCACTTTGGTGGATAGTGTCCCTAGTGAGCCTTACCCAGGAGGAACTGAAAAATACACCTGTGGGCATGAAATTAGCCAAGTGCCCAGCAACATCTCCAACAACAAGTTCAATTAATCCCTGGCGTTCTATCAAAAAATCCTAATCTCCCAGGGATAAACCATTTGGGTTAGAAAAACTAAGCCATCAAACATCTAATTCACCATATTTTTCTTGGATATACAATGGATCCAATGATCCAATATAGCTTCATCCATAATCATCCACTTAGCCTTCACTCCCCTTTCGTTATGAGTTGCTATAGATCTATAACCAGAGTCACAATATCCTTGAGATTATTCTCTTCTAGTACAAATGTAACCCTCACCTTTCACCATAATAAATTTGAGGCACCATGCAATCTGTCTTCATACCTGAGGCTAGCTGCACAAACTCCCTAATCTAAAAAATAGTTTGAATTTCTTTTGATAGACTTATTGCTATTCCTTTCTCCATCCAATCTGTCCTCACACCTGAGGTTGTTTGCACAAACTCCCAAATCTAAAAAACAATTTGAATTCCTCTGATTTCTATACCTTTCTCCCTACATTGCAAATTCCTAAGAATCACAATCACATAAATAAATTTGATACCATGTTGAAATTGGATTGAGGAAATAGGCGGTTTAGTTTTGTTTTACTCTTGACTACAAAATGGTTTTAAAATATGTTGCAATTCTTTCAATTGGCTAAAGAGAATGTTCACCATTCTTCATGTATATTGTAAGTAATTTAATTGCATTTTTTCACAATACATATGAGTAGAGATAAGTATCTCCATTCCCTTTGTTATAGTTTTCTATAATAAATTAGGAAAATAAAACTCTATGCTCAATTATATTGAGATATTTGTGTGATCATATAAAATTCCTGTTAAGAGTACCAAGAAGACCGATGCATCCATATGAGTCCACCTGTTCTGTACTCTATTCTCTAACATGAAATCTAGAATCGCTTCTCTATACATACTCGTTAAATACATGTAGTGGAATTTTCCCATTTTCCCTAAGATCATGAATTGCAATGTAGTAGAATTTGCTCATTTGTTCTAAGATCATGAATTGCAATGCGACACTCAAGGTGCATGCATCAACAAACTGTTGATACAAAACCTCATGCTACTCTACGAGTCTAGTTAAGATTGTTAGCTGGAAACTCAAGTTGGATAACCATGTACATACTTATATATAAGCAATCAAGGATCTCAGATTTATAAATTAGTTTTAACTAGTTTAGATATTCATACCTTTGTAGATCCTCCAAATGCAGAATTGTGGGGGTGTAGGATATTGCAACCTTATGGATGGGCGGGATTTGTCAAATCCTTTGGCCTAAGAAAATCAAATATAGTTTGAACTATTGAATTCTCCAATAGGTTTAGATCATCCAGCCTTATCCCATAAAAATATCTGGATGCATCCTAGGGCTCCTGTAGAAATCACTGGAACTTGATGGTCCATTCAATAAATCCTAATGAAAATAAACATGTGCATAAAATCTACTTCGTAATAAAATTGAAACACTCTTTGACTTATCATTTATTTTTGAATGCAACATTGATTATAAGCATTATGAATTGTAATGCTGGGACTGCCCAAGAGTCTGGAATGTAGTAGGAGACAAGTTTACAGTAAAGAAACCAACTGACTTAGTTTTGTGATTTAAAAGTAATGTATGTGCTACTAATGCCTGGGGTAAAACAAACAAGTCATTTGTAATGAGACATGTAATTTCTGTACTTCAAATTTTCCAATGTGACTAAAACATATAGTGAAACAAATGGTTGTCCCAAATTTATTTGAAAATGAAATGTAAACATTCTAATATTCATGCTTATTATGTAATGAATCTCCTAACAAGAAGATACTAAGAGCACGAATAATCACTTTCCTTTAAAAAAAAACTTAGCTTGCCTGCTCTGTTTTACCCTTGTCTTTGTCTGCTAGTATGTCCTGCAAAATGAAACAAAATTTCAATGTTATTCTAGCGCCACATCAACATTTACAACTCTTTGTTGCAGTTCTCTGTTTGAAGACACATTCGGCAAAAGAAATAAAGCAAACCACCTAAAATTTCTGAAATTTTGGACTCTGTAACGTTCAGAAAGATACCTACCATAGCACCAGACACTAACACATAAAAATATGTGGGTGCTTCATTCATTAAAATGACATCTTCCTTTGGGGGGAAGTAATTTTCCTTCATCTCTGAAACCTTCCAAGCATAGAGTGAATATTAGGTTATTTTTTCCTCAAAGTTGTTGTATTGAAGCCCACTAGCAAAGACAAAAAATAGGGTCTCTTACCATAATTGGAAAATACTTACCAACTGGAAAAGAAAATCATGTGACACTCCTTGGAAAAGTTGATATGTTTGTTGTGAATAGCTTTTGCTAGCTTCCATTACAATATCTGAAGATATTGGACAATCCTAACTTAGAAATGAATCAACAAACAACATGCAAAGTGGGAGACATAGATGGCAAGGTATTTTTTTCAGGCACACAATTGGACAATCATAGGCCCTAGGAGAGAAATGGTAAGTTTAAAAGTCATGATGCAAAACTGAAACACCAACTACATTGATCTGGAGTTTTGAAGTGTGGCAATGCAGGAAGAATTTGTGTTGAGGAGACATTCATGAAAAAATTGCAAGTGTGCTTGATATTGCAAGTTGAATGCCAAAATTGCAGTACTTCAGTTCTGATCTATGATAAGATTTGTGCCAAGAATCCATGATAGACACAATAGGAACCCACTCTAGCATGGCAATTAAACATGTGGCATTCAACGTTGTGAAGAGTACTGTGATTGTAGAAAATGTATGGAAAACCATGGAAAAATGGATAAAGAAGCTGGAGTGGGAAGGTGCTGCATGCATGTCTATTGACCTGCTAATAAGAGAAGAGAACAATCCATGTGCTATGGATTCCTAGAGTAGCTTGGAGGTGAGATTTTGAGGATAATTCTGAATAAAAGGGACACCAAGGAAGCTAGAATTGCAGAACTCCCAAAGTAGTTAATCTGAGGTTTTGATACTAACTGATATTAGTACAGTCAACAACAATGCAAAATACTTACAAATGTGAAAAAAAGAATGCGAGTTATAAAAGAATATCGTTGTAACTATGCATGATGTACACTCTATATTGTATTAGGTATTTATGAAAGCACAAAATTGGTGGAGAGCGATCAACTTTGGCCAAGATTCTCAGGGTCACGAAATAAAAATTATAGAGTTAGGTGAGTGATCATTGTTTACCAAGTCGTACATGATATATTCACAATGAGGTGGGCGGGATACAAAATATAAAAATCCATTTCTATACATATTTGGTTTAAGTACACTAGGAATTAGTGACCAAGTCTCATCAGTAACTCCTTATCTTTCCATTCAGGATTGCCTCCAACAATTAGTTAAACATAGTGGAGATTAAGTTAAAAATAACAGCATATGTGTGTCATGGATGTTACTAAAAATTATCCATAACAAAACTTAACAACTTTTGGTTCAAAGGGCAGGAATTCTTTAGTCTCATTCACCTTAATTTAGCTAACACTCGGAACTGTGAATTGGCTGTAACAATTCCACACATTTTCAGAGTCATGGGGAGATGTTTTATGTTGATCAATTTTTCCTGTGATTGCAGTCATAAAGTTGGTGAAAAAATAGATACGAGAGTTGAAGGTACATCTTTTTCAAATGACTCTGTATTAGCTGAAGGTATAGTAGCTAAACATGGGAGATTGTGGAATCCATAAGAAAATCATAATATGCAAGCAATTGAAGGGCTATCTTTGTAAAAATAATAAAAAACAACCACGCAGAAACAAATTGAACCATTTCACATCCTGCTCACAAACTCAAACTAAACAATTTTTAGACCCGCGCATTCTGTTAGTGGATATCACAATGAGACTTTTCAAAACATTAGATACCTCAGTGTCATACAAGGGATGAACAAAGAGAAATCCTAGATAAAATGGAGACTTCTGACTTATTTTAAGTTTGATACATTATAGGTGCTAAATGCTTTTTCTAACCCTAGCGTCGCTTCTGATCCTAAAAGAATTCCACAATGTTCTGATTTTTATTGAGAGCTGAGAAAGTGTTAAACATGGGTACAAACTCATAATGTTAAAGAGGAGTATACTCTGAATATAATATTTATCCCACGTGTCTATCTAGTCCTGTCAGTAAATCTAAAATAACTGATCTCACCATTGGTTTAGGAGCCTATAATACAATTGGATGGATATGAACTCAATTACATCTCAGAAAACATGGGAAGACAATCATATGGGTGGAAATGCTAAACTTACATAAAGTTGAAAAAAACAAATGCCTGGTCCAGTTGAAGCAACCTCTTCAACACTTGATGTAGCCCATGAAGAAAGCGTCTACAACAAATATGTCCAAGCCTCAATTTTTATCAACACAACAAACTATTTCAACATCCAAAATCATTATAATTTCTTAAATCCTTAATAGCTAGAAGGAAATTAAAACATTCAGAAGATCGATCCCACAAAGAGAAGACCGATGCCAAAACCATTATAGTTCCAACAGCTCTTGTAGTAGCATACTCTCCTGTAAAAGATGATGGATTCACTTTCAGAAAATATATGCATCAAAATAAGATGTTAAATGTAATACAATAATCTAATGCATACCTTCGAGATGAGCCATCTTTTGCATGGCAGTTGGAGCAATCATAATAGGCATTGATATCTTGAATCCCAACACAGTGGTACTCAGATCCACCTTTGTTACATCAACCAATATACAGGGACGGAACCTAATACATACAACATCAACCAAAATCTTTGTAATAATGACAATTCCTCTGATGCTTGTAATGAATAGGTGCCATAATGTTCAAAAGTTTGGCCCAAGACAAGGTGACTAAAATTGAAAATTATAGCTATTCAATGTTTATCTAATCTGATCGCAGTCATAAAGTTGGTGAAAAAATAGATACGGGAGTTGAAGGTACATCTTTTTCAAATGACTATGTATTAGCTGAAGGTACAATAGCTAAAAAGGGGAGACTGTGGAATCCACAAGAAACTCATAATATGCAAGCAATTGAAGGGCTATCTTTGTAAAAAAAATAAAAAACAACCATGCAGAAACAAATTAAACCATTTCACATCCTGCTCACAAACTCAAACTAAACAATTTTATACCCATGCCTTCTGTTAGTGGATATCACAATGAGACTTTTCAGAACATTAGATACCTCAATGTCTCACAAGGGATGAACAAAGGAGAATCCCAGATAAAATGGAGACTTCTGACTTATTTTAAGTTTAATACATTATAGGTGCTAAATGTTTTTTCTAACCCCAGTGTCGCTTCGAATCCTAAAAGAATTCCACAATGTTCTGATTTTTATTGAGAGCTGAGAAAGTGTTGAAACATGGGTACAAACTCATAACGTTAAAGAGAAGTATACTCTGAATATAAGATTTATCCCACGTGTCTACCTAGTCCTATCAACGAATCTAAAATAGAATGAATTTTCACCTATTTCTAATGTCAGACTCCCTCCGCCCAAGTCGAGGTGTGTCCACAGTCAGTGCAATTTCCTTAAAACCAGCCCTCTCCACTCTTCTAACAAGTTGTGCAACAACATTCCTATTCTTGTAAACCTACCAGCAATGACATCTAAATTTTAACACCACTCATACATCCACATTTAGTAAACCCAACGCAATATAACTGATCTTACCATTGGTTTAGGAGCCTATAATACAATCGGATGGATATGAACTCAATTACATCTCAGAAAACATGCGAAGACAATCATATGGGCGGAAATGATAAACTTACATAAAGTTGGAAAAAGCGAATGCCTGGTCCAGTTGAAGCAATCACTTCAACACTTGATGTAGCCCATGAAGAAAGTGTCTACAACAAATATGTCCAAGCCTCAATTTTTATCAACACAACAAACTATTTCAAAATCCAAAATCATTATAATTTCTTAAATCCTTAATAGCTAGAAGGAAATTAAAACATTCAGAAGATCAATCCCACAAAGAGAAGACCGATTCCCAAACATTAAACACTGATGTCAATTTCTTAAACACGAGAGAAGGCATATTGTAAGAAATTAAATAATATAAGGTGCAATAGAAGTATAGTTTGGACCTTAAAGATACTCACATTTGCAAAAGCCCTGCTCAACTTTTGTAGCAAGTTAACAAGTGCATGACTTTGAACAAGCTACTTTCCAACACTATAAAAACCTTTGGTGGATGCTGTTACAGTCACCAACTTTCCATTGCAAAGCTTCACCTCAGGGGAAATGGCATGAGAAATATAAGAAATCTACAGAAGAAACAATTCAGTTCCTAGCCATTATGGAGGTGAAGCTCAAAATTAGTGCAGGATTGGATAAGAAGTGCTCACGTCTATAGAAATTTGCAAAAGCCTTGCTCAACTGCTGTAGCAAGTTGACAAGTGCATGAATTTGAACAAGTTGCTTTCCAACACTATAAAAACCTTTGGTGGATTCTGTTACAGTCACCAACTTTCCATTGCAAAGCTTCACCTGTATATCAGGGGAAATGGCATGACAAATATAAGAAATCTACAGAAGAAACAATTTAGTTCCTAGCCATTATGGACGTGAAGCTCAAAATTAGTGTAGGATTGGATAAGAAGCGCTCATGTCTATAGAAAAAAAATCTCTAGGATGTTTGTCTTCAACAGATTGCCTTGTGGACTTCCTTATGACTGTACATCCCAATGTCATTAGTCACTAAAATACTATTCGTAATTCGCTTTTTTTCCCTTCAAAGTTCTAACTCATAAGCTCCAAAGAAAATCAACAAATTAAATTTGGCAATGTGCACATTGTTTGCCATGCTTCACAGTTCAAAATTTTCTGGAATCTTTGCATTACAATCAAATAAAGAACCATAGTTTGATGGCCTGAAGAGTACATGGAAAATCTTTCAACATCATATCCATATTTGTATGGGATATATGCATTCTCATAATATTTCTATTATACACAAGATGAAAACTACTACTTTCAAATTATAAAAATGGCAGGGAACGATATACTAACATTTGATAGGAGGCAAGAGATGTGAGAATGAGAAGAATTCATAGAACTAGCCAAGTTTAGAGGGAGGACACATTCCTGTCATATCCCCTTTATCTGTGGCCTCTTTGGCAGAAGCCATAGCTGCAATGGCCTCAGATTTCCCCTCTTTCAAGGATTTCTTTCTTCCTTCACCCTTAGAAGAATGTTGGTTTGAGTTCTCCTCTCCATCATTTTCTTTTTCACTAGCCTCAACCTTACCTTCAACTTTTTGAAAGGTCTTTGGTTTATTGTTTTTTCCATCCTTTTTTGCTTCTTTTATTTCTTTATTGCTAGGTAAGGTTTCTTTAGAGCAACATCATTGTTTTGTTCAGCCACATTCTCTGTCATTGAGTGAGCTGATTCTTTTCCACCTCCCTGCCCAGACCGAGGTTCCCCTTTCTTTCCTGAAGAACCAAAGCATGTTGTACATGCAACAATGTCCAGTAATCTTCTAATGTGTGCAACTGCATGCTCTTCAGTGTAGTCCTATGCAAAGGAAAAATAAATGAAAATCATATATAGAGTATTATGCAAACTTTGAGTATAAACAATGCATATTCTTCTTTGCATATATATTTGAAGCACGTATGCAAGTAGAAATTCAGTTTAGATCACTTCAAGAAACAAGAGAACAATTTTCTAATATTATGGTTTAACATTATTTCTGACCCCTTTTCAAGATAAAGATATTTATATTTTAAAGAAAGGAAAGACAAAATTTCTAGCTATCTCCCCTGACTTGTTCAGATGGGGGAGTAGAGTTATTGGTTACCTTCTACAATAGTAAGGGCACAGGGCTTCAAGGTTGCAACATCTGCTGAATCCCTCAACCTGTTGCCACGAACTTGGTATAATTCAAGTTTTTACCAAGTCATGGATACTTCAAGAAAACTAAGATGGCCAATGTTGCCATGGTCACACTTAAGCTTTACAAACTAATAATAGAACCAGTTTCACTGTACATGGCTATTTCTATCTTGACACGAACACCTGTGTTGCTAATGCAAGTAGGGTCATACGACATGATATATTGAACAGAACCAATCAATTGCAATCCACCAGCCTATCAAACAATCCCATTATTTAATGAGCTTCTGAACTACTGATTTTCTTACCTCATGGGATAAAGAATAGTTGGTCAGATGGCATGTCTCCACATTCACAGCTAATAATCGACATAAATCAAGAATAGGGTCTGTGGAAATTCCATGTTTCCATAAAACAAACATATATTAAAATCTACTGTCGAACCAAACATAACTATCCATAGGTCTGGATGCTGCAAGATTGGATTATATTCATCATAATTCTTAAAGCTGGATCGGACATCTATGACAAGACTTATGTTACCACCTACCGTCATAAGCACTAGATAATTTTTTTTTTATGAGATAGTGTACCTTTAAAATAACTTGAGAATCATCTGGAGTGTTCACTGTGATGTCTAGCATAGTAGACAGGATTGCAAGCAACAAACGATACGATATAGTCATTGGTTGCCACCATAAAAATTTCTTATTTTTAAAAGCAAATGAAGACCTCATATTTTTATTGATATAAAAGTACTAAGATCAGATGAACTTCTGAATAGCCAAGAAGCTTCCCACAGCTGGTCTTTGCCTTTTCAACCAATTAATCACATCGAGATCAGAGAGAACAACCACCGAAACGCAATGACAGGGCATCAGAGAGTACCCACAACACGGCCCATGTGATGCCACAGCCAAAATAATTGGAAAAAGGATACAGAGTATTTCTTGAAGATGTAAATCATAATATGACTCATCACAAATAATTTTTCTAAGATTCATAAGGTTACAAGCAAAGGCAGGAACTCAACCCCAAGATTTCTCCAGGTGCTTCTCTATCCATTTTCATTCTATTCAAACACAATACTGAAGAATTATTTGAAATATCCCTCTACCAGGACTATTACAAACCTTCCAACTCAATGATCTGTCAATTTGACCTGCAACATATGATGCCAGTCGAGAATCCGCTGTCTGCAAGAAAAAACCAACTTAAGGAAGAAGTCTGGACCTTGAATATAGGAAGAACTAAAAACAACATCCTTCTATTTAAAGAACTCATAAAATGGAACACATACCTTCTCCATTTTCCCAAGATCCAAACCTTCGAAATTCTTTAAGGTAAGATATGGAGGCAATGAGAATCAACATTTTTGACAAAGAAAAATAAATAGAAGTAAAAAACAATTATGGACCCAGAATTAAATCTCAACAAAGAGGTGTGCCTTAATGTCTAGCATGTATGAGTGGATATGACAATGAGACTTTTCAGAACATTAGATACCTCAGTGTCAGACAAGGGATGAACAAAGAGGAATCCCAGATAAAAGAGAGACTTCTGACTTATTTTAAGTTTGATACATTATAGGTGCTAAATTCTTTTTCTAACCCTAGTGTCACTTCCGATCCCAAAAGAATTCCACAATGTTCTGATTTTATTGAGAGCTAGATTGTTATCAACTAACCTTGGTGGCATTTCATATTATAGTGAATTTTCATTTGCTATTATTCCAAATAGTCTGCATGCTTATTCAAAAGTATCCCACTGGCTTGGTAATTGCTCAAGTCCCTGAAATTGAAGCCATCACCAGTGAGGTTGATTTCTCCATGCCTTTTAGAATGACCGTGTATGAAACTGTAGACCTTGAAAGTATTTTTTATATTTTTTGAAGGATACAAACACCAGGAATAAGAAAATGAAGGAAAGTGAAAGTTGCAGGTTTTTTTTGGCAGAAGCATCATAGATGTGCACGAAGGTTGTTACATCAAAGAACTAAAGAGCGATTATACAAGATCCCCATCTCTACATAAGCAAGGAGAGCTAGAATATAGAGTTTGGTTCCAACTTCAAGAAATATAACTTTGAAAGTGAAAACAAGAAGTTTAGGAATAGGAATCAACGTTTTGTGAGGTGTCAAATTATTTGGGATTCTTTGAGTTTGTCAGCAAATCTAAAATAGAATTAATTTTCACAACCTATTTCTAATGTCAGACTCCCTCTGTCCAAGTCAGGGTGTGTCCACAGAATTGCCTTAAAACCAACCCTCTCCACTCTTCTAACAAGTTGTGCAACAACATTCCTATTCTTGTAAACCTGCCAACAATGACATCTAAATTTTAACACCACTCATACATCCACATTTAGTAAACCCAATGCAATATAACCGATCTTACCATTGGTTTAGGAGCCTATAATACAATTGGATGGATATGAACTCAATTACATCTCAGAAAGCATGGGAAGACAATCATATGGGTGGAAATGATAAACTTACATAAAGTTGAAAAAAGCGAATGCCTGGTCCAGTTGAAGCAACCTCTTCAACACTTGATGTAGCCCATGAAGAAAGCGTCTACAACAAATATGTCCAAGCCTCAATTTTTATCAACACAACAAACTATTTCAAAATCCAAAATCATTATAATTTCTTAAATCCTTAATAGCTAGAAGGAAATTAAAACATTCAAAAGATCGATCCCATAAAGAGAAGACCGATGCCCAAACCATTATAGTTCCATCAACTCTTGAAGTAGCATACTCTCCCGTAAAAGATGATGGATTCACTTTCAGAAAATATATGCATCAAAATATGATGTTAACTGTAATACAATAATCTAATGCATACCTTTGGGATGAGCCATCTTTTGCATGGCAGTTGAAGAAATCATAATAGGCATTGATATCTTGAATCCCAACACAGTGGTACTCAGATCCACCTTTGTACATCAACCAATATACGGGGACAGACCCTGATACATACAACATCAACCAAAATCTTTGTAATAATGTCAATTCCCCTGATGCTTGTAATGAAAGAGGTGCCATAATGTTCAAAAGTTTGGCCCAAGAGAAGGTGACTAAAATTGAAAATTAGAGCTATTCAATGTTTATCTAATCTGATTGCAGTCATAAAGATGGTGAAAAAATAGATACCAGAGCTGAAGGTACTTCTTTTTCAAATGACTATGTATTAGCTGAAGGTACAGTAGCTAAACAGGGGAGATTGTGGAGTCCATAAGAAACTCATAATATGCAAGCGATTGAAGGACTATCTTTGTAAAAAAAAAAAAAAAAACAACCGTGCAGAAACGAATTGAACGAGATTTCCTGCAGATATACATGAAATGGAAAAAAGAAAACAAGAAAACCCACCATAATAGGCATTTGCCAAGCTTCCATGTGGAATGTAGTCATAAACCAACAATTTTTCCTCTATACTCCAATAGAAAGCTCGGAGGCAAACAATGTTGGGATGTTTAACCCTAGCAATTGCTTTAGCTTCTGCTTCAAAATCCTTGATACTCTGAAACAAACTAAAATGGAAATACATACCCTGATGCTCAGCAACTATTTTGTAAATAAAATTTTAATTAATTAACTGAATTTTAAAAAAATTTAAAATAAAAGTTTTAAGATTATACTCTTAATTTTTTAATTCATACCCATATTATCTTCTCCACATGGATCCCAAATCTCAAAAACTCTAAATCATAAAATATCCCCACTTAGCTTATAACATTTGAATGAACGTGGAACTAAAAATAATCAAAACATAATACCACGATTGAAACTTATCTGTTAACTTAGCTGAAAATGATATATTTTCTAGAGGTGTAAAACATATCCACCATCATCCTACCTACAAATGGATAAGTCCAAAAAAAAGAGAAAAAGTTTTTAGCACCAACAATTTAACAGCATCATCTTACCAGCCAATAGTGAAGTCCAGAAGCCTCTGAACAACTGAAATGTCTTGTGAATTGTTTAGCAATGGTTCATAACATTTGCATGACATTACAATTCTAGTGAACCCTTCTTGATCAGCCTGTTGGTTACATAATATTCTCTATTAATTATATCATCCCACCAAAATATGTTAATTGCATACGTATTTATACCTGGTATTCTTTCCTGTACAGCTGGACCGCTGAAGCGTGGGCGCACAGTGTATTGTGCGCAGCGATATATGGCCCCGTGGAAGAGTTGCCCGCCCTGCAGCCCCCTAATACTGCTGAGCATCTCCCTGGAGGATAAGTGCCTGTATCATACCCTCGTGGTACGAAGATATTCGGTTCATTAAAAGTGCTCCAATATTTCACTCGCCCGCCAAAATTTCTGAAACATGCCTCTGCATACCTAGTAAAATCATCTCCGCAGAGACACAACAACGGTGAATAATACAAATTGATGATCCCCCCTTATATTTAGTATCATGAGAACTTATAATTGATGTAGAGGAATGCAAAGTACACAATATTTGGGCAGAGCCAACCCCCGTATAGATTCTCCAGGGCTTGTGGAATATCGTAGTGACACAGCGCAACAAAAGGCTGGATCCCTGCCATTTATACACACTTTCTGTAAATTTATTTATTTATATGCATAGTGGAATTCTAATTAATAAAAAAAAACACGTGAAGGAGTCTAAAATTAAAATGAGCAGAAAGGAGTGAATGGGACAAAACTAAGATTGATGAATATTATTGCCTCGGCTCAGTAGAGAGTCAATGAGTTCATTATAGTACTTGACCCCGCCCATATTGATTTCTCCACGGCCGTCTGAAGAAAAAAATTATAAAACAAAGTTAGCACAAGTATGATGTTCGAATTTGGATCAAATTCACAACCCCATGAATTCACACCAGGAAAAATGCACGCCCAAGATATGGAGAAGCGGTATGAATCCACCCCAATTTCCGACATCATCTCCACATCTTCCTGCAATATCATAAGATGAAATTGGCTGGATGATTCAAGGTTTTTTGTCTTTGACAGTAACTATCAGATTTGATGATGGATTGAGTAATCATCTAAAATATAGGTTCCACAAAAAATAATATAGGTTCCACAAATTTTTTCTGCAAATCTCTAACAATACGAAACGAAGACAAATCAAGAGTGGAATGCAATATAGAGAAAGAAAATATATACCTTATAGCGGTGATACTCATCATCTGTTACGTCTGCGTTCATTCCATCGGCAATTGTTCCTGCACCTCCCAGTACAAATTAACCTTTGATTTTGGAATTTGATTTTGAATCTGAAAGTAGGGTTGGTAATTGATTCTGAATCTGAAGGTAGGGCTGAAATAATTACAGGAGTATGCGAGAACACGTCCGAGTTGCTAAGTCCTTTTCCATCGGCCAGATAACCTCCCTCCACCTGAAATTAAAAATAAATTAATGGCGGCCCTCAAAATTGAAATGATGGAGAGAAGATATCTTAGGTGCGTGCGTGCGTGCGTGTACCTGATAAGCGGAAGAATCCACGCCGAACAGAAAATCTGATGGGAAGTCGCTTCTGCTCAACTCAGATTTCTCCACAGATGATCCCTTAACGAAGCAGTAAAACAAGATTAACAGAAACACCATTGAGGTGAAGAAAGTACCCACCTGAATCTTCATTTTCTTTTCAGGAACCTAACAAAACAGTAAAGTCCATGTAGCAGCGCCTGGAAGTAGCGTAGCGTCGAGCAGGACAAGCACCGATCGGCTGAGTCTTATCGTATACCGGTATAATGAATTGGATGGGTGAGATTATTTTCATCGTCTAACACTTAAATCAAAGGCTCAGAAATGTACACGTAACTCAAGAGGAAAGTTGATTTCAAAGGGAAACGCCTTACCGCTTAATTATCTTATTTATAGTTGAGGGTCCACATCTCCTTCATGTCAATTATAACAAAAATAACAAATTGAATCGTAAGAATGGGATTATTGACATTTTATAATGCTTATAATTAAAACTAACCAAATATGTATATCATTTTCAATTTTTTATTTTAGTTTACATTATTTTTTATTTTAAAAATGAAAATCAACCCCACATTGAGCACATCACACATCGTCTTCACACTTCCGGGCAACCTGGAAGTACTGAAATTTGTAGTGAAAAATTATTCTTATGGTTACGACAGACACACACATATCCATCTATTGATGTAAAGTTATGTTTGATTTAATGTAACTTACAAGAGCTTGATGGGGCTAATTTGATATCTACAAGTAGAAAAATTAATTATATAATCGTCCTATCTAAAATTATGCAAACAACTGCATAAAATTTGGTAGAGAGTTTTATCTGGTAACTTTGTTTTTTTTACTTTATTGCTCCTATCTATCTATGTGCTAAGAAATGCATAAATTTTAGTGTGCAATAACTCTTGATAAGTATCTTCATTTACACCCGATTCTTACATATTTTGGTGCTAATATTTGCTTAAATTATGGTGAACAATAACTTCTTGTAAATATATTTATTTATATAAATATAGAGAATGTCAAAACTTTTCTCCATCCAAAATTAAGTTAGAATTAGGTTTGAATATTCAAATATATAATTCTCTCCCTCCAAAATTAGGTTACAAATTGGGTTTGAAAATTCAAATATATAATTTCTTAGTATATACAACAACCTATAACAATCGCAGTAGTCTATAACGCGACTTTTTGAAAGTCTTCCCGGCGGATTTTTCCGGTCAAAATCCGGCAGCAATTCATTGGAATCCCAAGTTTGATAGCTAGTTTCTGCACAATCAATGGCTCCCAGGGGTTTTTCAGGGCGCTGAATCCAAATATGCAGTTAAAAAACCATTTTAACTGCTAAAAATCAAGATTTAACCTCATTTCTTCCGACGGATTCCGTCACCGGAATCTCCAAAAAGTCGCATTATAGACAACTCTATAACAATCTATGCACAACTTTTAGGGTTAATAAATCTGAGTGAAAATTTGGGTTTACTTAAGTGAATGTGACCCATTTGAGGAGAGATTGTTCTGCATATGAAAATGTTTCTATTCATATCATCACCTATATCCATGAATTTATGATATATGCACGAAAGAGAATTTTTGAAAAGAATTTTTATCTAATCTACCACCATTTGAACTTGATTATTAATTTGAAAAGATCTTTAAATTTTTTTTTAAATGTATAATACAAATTCTTTTAAATTTGTTGCAGCGCTTGCCAAAATCTACTCCATTAGCCGTCCGATAGTTATATTTTGGCCATGACTAATAACATCATTGGGAATTTTGTAGGCTTCAGGAAGTCTCGTAAAGGTACATATTAAATTTCACTCATGCTCATTAGGAGTTTTTTTAGTGTTATATTTTGCCCATTACTAATAACACCATTGAGAATTTTGTAGACTTCATGAAGTCTCGTAAACCTACATATTAAATTTCACTCATATGCTTATTAGAAGTTAACAAAAAAAAATTAGGAGTTTGAATTCATTGGAAGTCAATAAAAAAATTTGGATTTTGATTTGTAATTTTTTTTAATTTAACCCTTAAAAATGATTTGTATTCTACATTGGTATAATTTAATATTTCGCTGATGATTAAGTAAGGTCATGGCAGTTCAGGGAGTTTGACTCGGTATAAATGTGTTTTGGGTTTACGTTGGTAAATTGTTGTGATTGATTTTGAATTGTGAATGTGGAGAATTTGATTATTTAGTGGTGGTATTTAAATGTATCGTTATTATTTTTTTCCCTTGGAAAATCTTAATTTATTTATAAGAAAAAATTACATGTTGTAGATGCTAAAATACATATGCAAATGAGCTTTTTTTATTAACACAGAATATAAAAAATTACAGCTAACCTATTCTCTTCTACCTTTCTTCTTTTTCACTTTTCTCCAACCTTCAGTGTTGGGAGTGGAAGTTACAATGGACATTTGATTTTCATTTGTGTTTATAAGGTATTCTTTGTCAGAATTAGATCCCTCTGATCCATGTGTTCATTTGCTGTTGTTTACTTCCTTTCATGTTGTTTGGGACTCCTGATGCTGCAAGGGGTTTTTGGGCCTCAAAACACAGGTAGTACTGTGGTTCATCTCCTCCTTTTGTGTGTTGTTTTGGTCCTTCTGTAAATCATTTTCTGCATTATTTTTTGTTGCTGCTGCTTGTCTTGTTACTTCTTCCAAGTGTCTGTGCATTGCCAACCTTTTGGTTTTTTGGGTTGCTTTTTGTTCCTTTTGGGGTATTTTTTAGCTTGTGGACAGGCACTGTGAAGGTGGCCTGTTTGTAGGCAACCACGACACGAAAAATATATATTTTTGTAATCTAAAGGTTGTGTCCAATGTATATCATTGAAGATCAATGTAATATTGTTTGGTAGTCCTTGACTAAGGTCTATTTCGATGCATATCCTAGCGAAAGTGAATATGCCCTAGGGAGTTCCCTATACCTTCTAAAACTTGATGATGCCAGAAGTGTATTAATTTAAATACATTAAGTTATTAATTAAATATTAATTTAATTTAGTTATATTAATTTAAATACATTAAGTTACTAATTAAATATTAATTTAATTTAGTTATAGGATAATTAATTTTTAGGCTAGTAAATGACATGGTAGGCTAGGTGGTTTTCGCGATGACTTAGCACTACCCTATAATGACATGTGGATGTCGGGTGTTAGCTTATTTAGCAGTTGTGTAGTGATGCGAACTTGGTGTTAAAGGGGAAAATCTTCAAATGATTATATCTCAATGATCTAGAGTCCTTTTTTAATAAAATTTGTATCACCCCACGATGGCCATCAACCAACTATACATGGTAATTCCATAAGTGTGTGGCTAATTTAAAATCTACTTTTTTGTTTTGTTATTATATAATATTTGTTGCCCATCAGAGTTAAAAAATTCCCATGATTTTTGAAACATGTTCTTTAAATTACCTTTCTAAAATAAGTTTGAACTTCATGAATCTAAAATAAGTTTTGAACTTCTTAAAAGAGTTGAAAAGAGTTCAATTTTGATTACGACATGAAATAAAAATTGAAGTTAGTTTCCTCATAGACATGATTGTATAAAGAAATGTTCTATCATGCTTTTAATGATAAGGGGATTGAAGACTGCTTATAAATTTTTGTATGACAAGTGCATTGGATGGAGGATGGAGCTAAGTGATGGTGGCCTCTTGAACCATTATTTCCCCACTCAACTTAGAAATCAAAAATCCTGTAGAGTTGCTAGATGAATGTAACATGAAAGACTCGTCTAAAAAAATGTTGAGAGTAGTACACTTCTTTTGCTTTAATATAAAGCAATATTAGAAATACAAAATACCATAAATTGATCAGCATAGAGTGGTTACTTGTCTATTTCAAGGTGAAGAAAGATTGTGAAATAGATTGCAAATTAAGGGAATATTAAGTTGAAAAGAGTAAATGAGTTTGAGAATATTACTAGGAGTTATTCCTCCTTATCTAATTTCATGTTACAAAGTAGCCAGGCACCTCACCTAATTTGTATAGGATATGACAAGCAAACTTATCTATATTGTTTTCCAAGAAAGAACAAAGAATATATGTAATATAGTCTGTATTCATTCCTAATGACCACGTTCCTCCATTGTTTCATATAATTTCTAAATAACCTATATGTACAAAACTATATAAGGGAAAAAGCATGGTTTACGACCTTATCTTCAATTAATGATTTTTTGATACGTATATGTAATGAAATATTAAAAATTCTTAAACATAGGTGTGCACTTCATTTTAATGTTAAAATCAAAGATGCTCATGAGTGGGTGGCAGAGTTACCACATAAGGGTAAATATTTTGGAGGTGTTTAATAAGTTTTAAAGTTTTTAGTGTGTTGAAACACTTTTTGGTTAAATGATGAGTTTTTGTTTTTTATAATTTATTTTTAACTATATATGGATTTAACACTGAAAAGTTTAAATCTTAAACTTGCAATTCCAACAAATCTGTCATATTATGGAAAATTTTGATCATAAAATATGTCCAGAAAAACTCTAAAATGTGCAATAAGTAGACTAAGGCATATATTTTCACCATGCAATAAGCTAAGCATTAAATATCTTGAATATTATATTATTTTCATTCATAATACTAAAATAAATAAGTCAATTATTGAATTTTTATGCAGTGCCTAAATATTTGTCATTGGACATGTTACCTTTAAGCACATGAGTAGAATCTAACACAATTTGAATCATAATATCCTAGAAACTCAATATCAAATTCATCATTATACATAATACCAAAATTAAGTGTTCCTTTCACATATCAATGGACTTTCTTTATTGCTTTCTAATGTCTTTCACAAGGCTTAGCCACTAGCTGACTAAGGATGTTGATGGAACAGGCTATATCTAGCC
This sequence comes from Pinus taeda, assembly GCA_000404065.3. Lineage (NCBI taxonomy): Eukaryota > Viridiplantae > Streptophyta > Pinopsida > Pinales > Pinaceae > Pinus > Pinus taeda. The sequence goes on along the minus strand of APFE031288255.1, from coordinate 42,746 downwards.
TAGTAGTGGTGATGTAGTTCAAACTTCCCACCAGTTAACGATACAAAGTTCCATTCACCTCTTTAGTTCCATCATCATTTTACAATTTAGCATTATGTTCTAAAGGAGTAAATATTTCCTTGCACTTAATCATATTGAACCTTTTAAGGATTTCCCTTGTATATTTCTTTTATGTCATCAACGTCTTATCAGATTCGCTCCAAACTTCAAGACCTAAATAGTAGTGCAATTCACCAAGATCCTTCATCTCTAATACCTGTGCCAACTGACCTTTAATTTCTTCCATCAACTTGGATGCATTTCCTATTATAATAAGATTATCAACATATAAAGATATCAAAACAGTATTCCCTTCTTCATATTTATTGATGCACAGGTTAGGTTCACTTTGATTCTCATAAAAGAAAGAATCAATTTTCACATACCAAGATCCTTGTGCTTGTTTCAAACCATATAAATCTTTCCCTAACCTGCAAATAATATCCTCTTGTCCCTTCTTTACAAACCCTTCAAACTAAACCAAATAAACTTCTTCTTTTAACTCACCAGTCAAAAACACAGATGTGACATCTATTTGTAGCATTTTCCAACTATGTTTTGTAGCTAATTCAATCATGATTTTGTTGACGGTGCTGCAAATCCTTCAACCAAGGGGGTCTCCCCATTGTGAAGTCCCAATTATACCTCACATCGTTTGGTGTAAGAGCCCATCTAGAATGTCGGCCCGTTGCCATATATCTCAAAGATATGCCTTGGCTCTAACTCTCAGCATAGGAGAATGATGCAATGGTGTCTTCGAAAAACAAGAGAGTTGTGCCTGGTGAGTGTGCAGTTGCAGTTGTGTCAAGGTTCCTCTACTGTAACTGATGAGCCCAAGAAATGGGTAATTATATGGGCTCATTTTGCCTCCTAACTTAGCTTAATCCACCATTTTCATTAGTTTATTGCATGTTTTTTATTATATTTATGCTAATGGAGTAAGTTGGGTTAGTCATTATGCCATGAAGTCTAATGTGGGCTTTATGCAGATTTTTGGTCAACTTTGAGACAAAGTCAAAGGTTTAATGAGCATTTGACTTCCAATATTTGAGGAAAAAAATGGAGATGATTTATAGGAGGGTGTCCCCCTCATCAATGACTCCCTACTTCGAATCCTCCTTTGGAAAGCTTGGAGCACAAGCAGCCACATCAATGCATCAAAGAGGCAACCAAGCAAGTGAAGAATAACTGTTGTTTATCTCAAGTCTTCTGAACCAAGTCTCCTTGATTTTAGGAGAGTTGTTGGGGGCTCCATCTGTATAAATAGAGAGGCTTAGGGCTTCAGTAGGTTGTTGGATGTTAGTCAAATTTTTGCACTTTTGTTGCAACTCTTGCTCAACGCTTTTCGAGCTTACTTTCATGAACAATTTTATGTAATGTGCCCATTATTTTGATAATGAATATGAAATATTTTCTAAGCCAGCCTTGAGTTCTTCTAGAGGGCTGAAGCTCTTGGGTTAGGGCCCAACCCAAGCTTCCCATCACCTCTTGTTTTGTATTCATATGTTTTGTTTCAGTTCATGAATTAGTTGCTGTTAGATAGATTTTCTTTTCCCTTGGTTAGAACAGGTTGCTTTTGGTGAGTTACATAGCTGTTTCCATTTCAGTTTGCTGAAGTAGGTTAAATAGTGATAGAAAAGTATATAAAAAGGGAATCAACAGAGCCTTGACCTCCTTTCCTCCCTTTGGGACCATGATTTGAGGTCAAGACACTCTTGCTGCCACAAAAACACAGTTTTGCTTCCTCCATGTAATTTCTAGTGTTATAGTTTGATTCAGAGGTTAATGTTTTGCTTGAGATCCATTTTTCCATACTCATTTCTATTTCTACAATAAATCTCTTTCCATGTTTTCCTTTCCATATAGCATTGTTCAACAATTTATTTTCCTAGATCAGAATTTAGGTTAACATGAGATATAGTTCTATTTTTTTGGTGCAGCTAGTTCTTTTCTTGCTCAGTTTCAGTGTTTGATTTGTAGCTCTCTTACAGTACATCTCTGCTCATCATAATCCAATAAAGCAGTCATCACCATCTCTTTTTCTACATGTTTCACATGTCATTCACAGCCTTTCACAAATCTGTGCTATTTTATGCACTTTTCTCATAAGCTTTCCTCTCGTCTTTTGAACAAATCCAACCATCATTTTATTTCATAATCATCCTTGACGAAATTCAGACACCTTAACACATCTCTGTAGTCTTCAGCTACACTTTCCCGCCATTTTTCCACCTTTAAAACCTCTAAAATAGCCCTTGGCATCCTCCTGTAAATCCCTTGCAGCCTCCTATAGAATTTCCTGTAGGTGACTTTTTGAAGTCTGATTGCAGGGAAAGCCTCCAGAAGGTTGCTTGAGGCCTCCTAGGACCCCTCCACACCTCCCTACACCTCTGAAAATTCCAAAGTCGCCCTCCATCACCACCTAATCGCTACCACATCCACAAACAGATAAATTACATACACGACAATTTCACATAGAATACATAAAAATCCAAAAAAAATGTTTTTTTTCTCATTTCCTTCTAGAAATAGCTTGAATAGATGTAGTTTACTTCCTCAATAGGTAATGTCATTCATTTCAGAAGTTTTCATCCCTCTTTCTGCAAAAATAGGGTTAGTTGGTAAATTAGGGTTTGCTGGGTTTTGCTTTACATTCCAGTCTTCTTTAGAGTAAGCTTTCTTTTCTTTCGTCACATTTAAAGCTTCTTCTAGAATTCATAGAAGTTGGCTTGAGCTCCTAGTGATCTTACGCCAACTAACTAAGTGAAAGCCTATAGTAATAACTAGTACTTGTGCATACAACACCGTCGCTTCCAAGTTTGTTACGAACTATCGAGTTGATAAAAGTGAAGTAGGAGCCCCAAGAGTGCAACATTATTGCTGCAATACTGGTGCTCACCGCTTTTTGGAGTCATTGCTGGGGAAACGTCAGAGTATTTTGTGATTATTGTTTTTCTTCTATTTTCTACTGCAACATTCTCCTAAGTAGTTCATTTCAGGAAAAATAGATTAGCCCTTTCAATTTTGCAATTTCCATTTCAGCAAAAGTAGATTAGTCCTTTCAATTCCGCAATTTTATTCCAGATTAGTCATTTCCTTGCTTTCATTTCAATTTTGCAATTTCCTTTCAACAAGTTCATTTCAGTAGTTGCAATTTGTTTGTTCAATCAATTTCAGTTTTGCAGGGACAAGCGGAGAAAAAAATAAAATAAAAATAAATAAATAATCACCCAAAAAGATATTTCCTTTCATGCCTCATAGGAATAGAGATAATTCAGGGAAATTCCTACCCAAAGCCACCCTTATCTCTTCTTCGTGGTAGTGATCCAGAAGAACCTTTAGGGGAACAACCAGAGATATTTGAAAAACCTATAGGAGAAGAAGAGGAAGAAAACATCCCTCTTGAGACAATAACTGAAAACAAAAATGCTAGGCGGAATGGAGAAAGAGTAGAGGGTACCTTCCCCATCTCGAGAGACCAATGGGGACACTAAGATGAAGAACATAAGCCCTTTAGCGCTACCTCACTTCCATGGATTGACTACAAGAAATCCTGACACCTTTTTGTTTGAGTTTACTGTTATCTGTCAAACCTATGACTATGCAGAAGATAAACAGAAGTTGAAATTATTTCCTTCTACCCTCAAGGATGCAGCATTGTGCTAGTTCATGGGGTTACTTGGCAATAGCATCATAACTTGGGCTCAGATGTAGCAAGTCTTTAATGACAAATATCGAGACTATTGTAGGTCAAAAGATACCAAGGAAGAAATCTTCCGAATGACCATGGGAAGTGATGAATCTTTGGAATATTATGAAGAGAGGTTCCAACTCAGTTATAAAAGGGCCAGGTGCACACGTGACCCCGAATCTCTGAAGTTGGTCCTACTCAGGGGAATTCCGGAAGACCTTCCAGACACCCTCCATTTGCTGGCTAGGGGAGACATCTACAAACTACCTTATGAAGACATAAAGACTGTTTTAAAACCATTCTAGGGTAGCCAGAAAGAGAGGTAGGGGTAGTCAACCCACAACCAGTACCTCCTCATCTAGTTCATCCCTCAAAGGTGAAATTGAAAACATGCTGGAAGACTTCAAGAGTGTGATTTTGCAGACTCTTGCCATGCAAATGGATACTTGCATATCAAAAGGAAACAAGAGGAAGCAGAGAGAGCTTTGGTCATTTTTTGTCCTAGATGCACCAGAAGGCATCTTAGAAATGAATGCCCATTGAACTATATAGAGGTTTGTTCAGTCTATGAAGAAGATCATTCTACAGATAAGTGACCTTCCTTACCTGGACTTAAAGCTGTATACCAAGGGGCCGAAAGAGCCACTGAACCACTCTATTTCATGAGCCAAAGGAGACCACATGGACCTAGACCATACCAGCAGGGAATGCAAGGGACTTCTCAGGCATACTACAACCCCAATCAAGCCACTTCCATACCTTCTTGGGGTCCCCATGCTCACCCTTCCTTGTCTACACCTCCTCCTTGGTCATATCCATCTCAATATCATGCCCAACCAGCCACTCATTAATTTCATTCCTATACTCATCCACAACCTTAGTGGAATGCATCTCATCAAGAGTGGAGGCCCCAGTACAACTCTCCTCCCACTCTTTTGCCTCCACCACCTACTCAATCACAACCATTGCCTCCTGCTCCACCTAGGTAACCCCAAATACCTGCTTAACCAAAACTGAGCAACAGACAGGCTCAGCAAGTATATAGTGGGGAACCATCATGCCCAACCTATGTTGTGGAGATTTAGGAGATTAACCTACGATCTGGGAAGATTCTCCCAGATATCCAACCTCCCCCTCAGGAGGCTGAGGAATATAAAGAGGAAAGTGAGGCAAAAGCAAATCCACCCTTTCCTGAGAGACTATCTGGGACAACACAGCCCACCCTAGAAGAAGCTGAACTTTTGGGAGAATTGAAACAACTATGTGTAAAGATACCACTTCTCCAAGCCATAAATGATGTGCCCATATACAAAAAGATGATCAAAGAGAGGTGCTTTAGGCATCCAGGCAAGCGTAAGAGAGATGCCCCAACCATCAATGTCATAGGAAAATTGTCCGACCTAATGTTGGGGCAGGTAATTTGTCCAAAGTATCTAGACCCTGGAAGCCTAGTAGTTGATTTCCACATAAATGGCACCATGATCCCCCATACCCTGAATGATCTAGGGGCTGCCATTAATGTGATGACCAAGGACACCATGCTCAAACTCAACCTCTAGAGCTCCTTGAGAAAGACCATGACAGTACTGCAATTAGTAGACTGCTCCAAAGTGACCCCTGAAGGGATTGTGGAAGATGTGACGGTCTCCATTGATTCTTGGGAGTATCCTCCTAATTTCCTAGTTCTCCAGCCGAAGGCAAAGCTCACGAGGTATCCTCTCATCCTTTGAAGACCCTGGTTGGCTACTGTAGATGCTTACATCAACTGTTGAGCTAGAGACATGACAATAAAGAACAGGCATATGTGTAAGCAGCTAATCCTATACCCTCCTGACCAACCTTTGCTAGAACATGATCTACCTCTCTAGTTGAAGGAGAAGGATGATGATGAAGTCTACTCTGCACCACTATGTGCAGTAGAAACTACCATGGGGGTGAAATCATAGGATGAGGATGATATCATTGAAAATTTGATTCAAAATCCACCACACAGAATGTTTCCATTAGAATATCTAGTGAAATAAACGCAAGACAACCCCCTAGCTGATCTCTGTGTGACCAAACCAACCTCTCTCTGTGTTAAGAACATAGAGTTTGGCCCAGAAAGAACTTTGAAAATCAACTCATCCCTATCCACCTCCCAGGAGAAGGAATTGTGTAGCTTATTGAGAAACCATTTATATGCCTTCACCTGGAGTTATAAGGAGATGAAGGGAGTGCACCCTTCAGTTTGTACTCATCACATATACATTAAGGAAGATTGCAAACCAATCAGGCAGCCTCAAAGGATGATGAATCTAGCCCTCAAAGACATTATCAAGGAAGAATTGCAAAATTTACTGGATGTAGGATTCATCTACCCCATCTCTGATAGTGAATGGGTCTCTCCTTTGGTGTTAGTGCCAAATAAAAATGGTAAGTGGAGAATCTGTGTTGATTATCGAGAACTGAACAAGGCCACTAAAAAGGACCCTTTTCCTTTCCCTTTCATAGATCAAGTGTTAGATGGTCTGGAGGGAAAAAAAAAATTCTCCTTCCTAGATGGGTTCAGCAGGTACAATCATATCCAAATCAGCTCGGAAGACCAGGATAAGACCACTTTCACTTGTCCTTCGGGTACATTTGCATATCGGGTCCTTCCTTTTTCTTGTGCAATGCTCCCGCCACTTTCCAGAGAGTAGTATTGAGTATATTTTCTGAATTGGTTCATGATGCAGTGAAAATATATATGGATGATTTTACTCCTTATGGTTCTAACTTCCAGGAAGCTTTATCTAACCTAGGAAACGTTTTGGACAAGTGTATTGAAATGAACCTATCCCTCAGTGCAAAAAATTGTGAATTATTGATGACACAAGGGACTGTGCTAGGTCATGCAATTTCTCAACAAGGATTTTAGGTAGACGCCAACAAAATTTCCATCATCCAAAGGGTCCCACCACCTCAAAGGGTGCGATATGTCTGAAGTTTCCTAGGCTTAGCAGGATATTACAAAAGATTCATTAAAGGTTTCAGTAAATTAGCCTCTCTGTTGTTTGGTCTTTTGGGAAAATATTTCTAGTTCATATGGATTGAAATATGTCAAGAAGCTCTAGATACCTTAAAAATTAAACTTGTGACTGCCCCAATTTTGAGAGGCCCAAACTAGGCCCTACCTTTCCACATTCACAGAGATTCCTCAAAAAAAGCAATAGGAGGAGCCTTAGGGAAAGTTGATGAAAAGTTACCTTATGCCATATACTTTTTAAGTAAAAATTTGTCAAAGGCAGAGTTAAACCACAAAGTAACCGAGAAGGAACTCCTAGCTGTAGTACATTCCTTAAATAAATTCAAACATTACATCACAGGTTATCAAACCTTTGTACACACCGATCGTGTTGCGATTAGGTATTTAATGGACAAACTAGATGTAAATGCTTGCATTATTAGGTTGTTGTTTTTATTGTTGCATTTTGATTTAACCATTGTTGATAATCCTGGTAAAGAGAATGTTGTTGCTGACATTTTGTTTAGAGTAAATTTGTCTATAGGTGAGGAAGGAATGGTGGATGATCAAATGCCCGATGAACACCTATTTTCTATCTCAGTACTCTCTTCGTGGTTTGCTGATATAGAAAATTACTTGGTTTCAGCACAAATTCCCGCCACACCTGTCCTCAAAAGAGAAGAGCAAGATCGTGAGAAAAAGTGCCCTTTTCACTTGGATTGGGGCAATCTCTTCAAACTTGGCTCAGATCAGATATTGAGAAGATATGTTAGGGAGGAGGAAGTTTTTGACATTCTCCTGACCTGTCATGACGGGCCTTGTGGAGGCCATTTTGCAGCAAAGAGGATTGCCTTCAAAATTTTGTAAGCAGGTTACTATTGGCGCACTCTTCATCAAGATGTGAAGAGATATACCAGCTAATGTGATTGGTGCCAAAGGATGGGGAAACCTACTCCAAAGGATGAGATGCCCATGCTACCTCAAGTGACTTTTGAGCCATTTGAGAAGTGGGGCATGGAATTTATGGGTCCTATCAACCCTACTTCAAAATAGAAACAATACATCATTATGTTCACCGATTATCTGACAAAATGGGCAGAGACAAAGTCAATCAAGGCAACAACAGAAGAAAAAGTAATTGAGTTTTTAAGAGAAAACATATTCTATAAGTTCGGGTATCCCAGAGAACTAGTTATAGATCAAGGCAGTCAGTTCACTTCCAATTTGATTGAAGACCTACTCACACATCATAAAATCAAGCATAGGACTTCCACACCTTACCATCCACAAGCCAATGGGCAGGTGGAAGTCACTAACAGAGCTTTGGAAAGAATTTTGACCAAGGTAGTGAGTAGTAGCAGAAAATATTGGGTAGATCGATTGGTTGAGGCCACCTGAGCCTACAACACCACATGGAAGACCACCATTGGGTTCACACCCTATGAACTAGTATATGGGAAGAAGGCTTTGTTGTCAATAGAATTTGAATACAGTACACTAAGGATGGCAGCCCAGCTAGACCTAGACCTTAGCCATGCACAAAGTGAAAGGCTACTCTAGCTCAATGGATTGGATGAACAAAGATTGTAGGCCCTTCTCCAAACAGAGTTAGTCCAACTTCAATGGAAGATATGGCATGACAAAAATAGCAAGGAGAAGCAATTCCAAGAAGGAGATTGGGCGCTGCTCTATGAGTCAAGGTATAAATATTTCAAGGGAAAGCTAAGGACAAGATGGCTGGGACCCTACACTATAGAAAAATGCAATGACAATGGTTTAGTTTTGATCAAGACCATTGGTGAGGAAGCCATCCCCATGCTTGTCAATGGGCATAGGTTGAAAATATACAAGAAGCCCCTCTCTAAGCGAGAATTCATTGAAGATCTGAGTAAAACAGTGTTGGTAGTGGAGCAAGTCTCAGCCTCCACTCCACCCACTCAATGAACAAAAAAAAAGAAAAAATAATAAGGACACAAGTGAAAACCTCTATGAGGTGCTTGAGTCCCACCATTGGGTTGAAAATCTCTTTTGAGGTGGCCTAGTGATGACAAAAACAAAAAAAAAAAGGAAAGAGAAAAACATCTCGGGGTGAAAATCTCCCTTGGAGGCGCCTAGGGTAGGCAAGTAGGGTGAAAACCTCTTGGAGGCGCCTAGGGTAGGCAAGTAGGGTGAAAACCTCTTGGAGGCACCCTAGTTGTCTTTTCAAAAAAATAAAACAAAAAGAGAAAAAAATAGAAAAAAGGATGAGGAAATTGACTTCTAAAGTGCATTTCAGGTTACAAATGGACCACAGGAAGCAAGGGGACATGCCACAGATCCTATTACACATCCTCTATACTCCTCGCCATCATTTCTGACATTTTTTTCCACCTCTCTATGTTTTTTCTGAAGACTGTGTTTCCTACAGGAGGCCCTGTGTGTTCTACAGGAGGCTCCTGTAGAAATCACAGAGAGCTTGAAATGGAGTTTAACAACAGTTTGAGGAACTGGGGACTGTCCTGGAGAACATGTAGGCCTTTGTATAGCTATCCACCATCCTAACCCTCCATCCCACACCTGCACCACCTCATTTCGATTGATTTATTTCCTTCTTGTAGAAAAAACACAGAAACCAGCTTTAAAAAAATAAGGAAATAAAAAGAACGACACCTCCAAAACTCACCTGTAGCTTACCAATACCTCTCCATTGCCATCAGAATCTGTAGTAGCATCCTTACAGCTCCCAGCACAAGCATCAGCTAAAAAGTTTAGAGGGAGAAGTAGCTACAGGAGCTCCTGTAGGATTTCCTATAGAAGTTGATCCCCTTAAAATCAAGCTCCAGTAGCAAAATAGGTGCAACCATAGGAATGCAGGGGATGTCCGAAGCAAGATTCAACTAAAGGGAACTAGTACAAAAAAAAAAAGCCACATATCAAGAAGCAAAGAGCATATAGTAGAAGGGATATAGGCATGCAACACTGAAATTTGAGCATGCAGCAACAACACAACCACGAAACATTGTAGCACGAACATTCGACCTGTAGGTAAGTGTCTAACCCTCTCCTCTATTGCATCTGTATAATTTAAAAACTATATGAACGAATGAAATGGTTGGGATTAAACTAGAAAGGTGGCCAATTAACTAGCCACCCTCATCTAGTTCAACTGCACTCATCCGAAGATCCCACACATGTGTGCCTAGTCAACTTATAGAAAATCCAAAAAGACAGGTAGTGGCAGGTGTATAAACTCCGATGCAAATGATGGGAAGTGATTGCGGGCAGAAATCATGAGGAGTCATGATGACATAGCAGTGGGGACCAACAGTCAGAATAATGGTAACATACACTTTTTTCCACCTAACATCATTGTTGAAAATATCTCGGGTAAACATAAGTACTCCTCCTCGAACTTAGTCACCACCTTTGTTTCCATTTTAACATCATCCCCGCAGCTGTAGCAAGCTCTATACTACCTCCATATCCTTGAAACCACCATTCTTTGTCATTTTCATCCCTCCTCTTATCGACGTTCTGCAGGAGCATTATCAGGTTCTACAGGAGTAGTAACAAGTTCTACAGGAGAACCCACAACCATTTCTACAGGAGGGCCAGTAAGCAGTTTTACAGGAGACAACAGGGGATTTTCGCTCAAATTCAGGCCTGAAGAGGTAGGCTCTATACAAATCCACCTTGGATATTAATATTTGCAAGGAGTGATGCAATATTAAGGTAGAATTAAGCCTTAAAAGGAAGAGTAATTTCATAGAAAAGTTCTTCATGTTTCTTAAAACAAAACACAATTTTTTTATCTGTTTCCTGTTTCTGCAAAAATTGTTGTCTCCTTCTCCACCTGGGGTGTTCCAAAAGATTATAAATATAATGATAGGGGGATTCATGAGGAAGGAACCCCTAAATTCAGTCAGGCTCCATGAACATCCCAAGGTAGTAGCCATTTTTACCAGATCCAATTGGATACCATTTTTAGAAAAATTTCGAGGCTATGATGAAGAAGTGACTCAAGAGTTTTCCCTTTCCTTGGTACCCTACTCAAAGACCCATGCTGCTGTAACTTTCAGAGGTCTCACGATGGAAATCACCCTAGAGTCTATCCGTAGGGTTACTAGTCTTCCACTTGGACTACCTTGGAGCAAAGAAAAAAAGCCACTGGGTCAAGTTGCTAAGAAAACATTCTTCCAACCAAATGAGCATCCTGTAGAGGAAAAAAATGGCATCAGAAGAACAAGCATACCTTACCCTTGGGATGAGGTTAGTTACCAAATTATCAAGTACATTTCTTTTGAAGGGAGGTATAACATGGTTTATGGTTACCATTTCAGACTTCTACATGAGTTGAGATACGGCATGGATATTCCCACACCCCAAAAACTCAACATTCCCTATTTTCTTCTATAGTCCCTTATAGACTCTAGCATTAAATTGAAGGCAAGAGGTCTAGATCAATTCGCTCACCATGGACTAATTAAATTGCTAGTGGAAGAAGCCCTCCACACCTTCACAATTCCCATAGGCTGGTAGATATTCAGAAATATGACAAGAGAAGATGATATAAAAGCCCTCATGTATGACCTCAGTCCTTTTGAAAGTGAGGGGGAAGAGAAAAAAGGGGAAGACAAGGAGGAAACCAAAATAGAGGAAGAGGACACCAAAGCAAAGAAGGAAGAACCTGAAACAGGGAAGGAAGAGACTAAAACAAAGGAGAAAAAGACCAAAGCAAAGAAGAAGGAACCTAGGACAGAAGAGAAAAAGACTAAACCAGAGCAGAAAAAGACTCAAGTAGAGAAGGCAGAAACTAAACAAGATGAGAAGGAAACCAAAACAGAGCTAGAGGAAACAAAGACAATAGAGGCAAAAAAGACAAAAGAAGAGGAAAAAGGGGCAAAGAAGACAAAAGTGTCTCCTGAGACACTAGAAAGGGAAGCAACAACTATTCTTGCTGCCCTCAGCACCCTAGTTAAACCCAAACAAAAGAGGAAAAGGTAACCATCAATGTATTTCAGAGCTCGAAAAAGCACAAGAATAAAAATAGGGAAACCACAACCATCCTCAAAAGAGCCTATCATAGTTGAAGATCCCCCTATTGTCAAAAGGGAAGAATCTCCATCCAAAATCCCCATCACTTATGAAAGAGGAAGTCCTAGATCCTCCACTCGGAAGGAAAGAATAAAACTACAAGACTCAAAAATAGTCCTACAGGAGGCATAGACTACTCTATAGGAGACCCTAACAAAGCTACAGGAGACTGAGAAACTTGAGAAAAGGGCAAAAGATCAGACCAAGGGGAAGGATGAAACAATAGAGATTCCAGAACCTGACCCCCAACCTAGTTTGGGCTCTTATTACAATCTCCTTGATGGGAGAAAATTATTCCACAGAAATTTGCAGTCCCACTTTCTTTGAACTGGAAAAAGAAAGGATAAGGAGCCATAAATAGATACAGATTGCCAAGTCCACAGGGGTGGAAGACATTGGACACATGGAGAAAAAGTTGAGAGAAATGGGTAAGGAATTGAGCACTGTAAGACATACAGAAGCCATAAGAAGATCTCACCTGGAAGAAAAAATGAAATGTTAAGAAAACGGCTGCAAGAAAGGGAAATCCAATTAGCTTGCATGGCCAGCTGGTCTATGGAGGCACTACAATATAGACAACCAACAAAATCATATGGAGTATACCTCAAAGGCCAGTGGCTATAGTTCCAGGTCAAGACTCTGGCACAGAAAGGCACCATGCCTTTTCAGGATTATAGACAATTCATGGACCTATGTGACCACAGTTCAGCAGAAGACAAGGAAAAGTTGGCAGAGTTTTATTTGCATAATATGGCCCTCACTGATATGAACCTATGGGACCCCAATGCTAGGTTAGGGGAGTTGCAGCTGATGGCCATGGCATCATGGATGAGTCATGAGGAGAAAATGGAAACAAAAATCAAGAAGTTGATGGAAAAAGAAAAAAATGAGCCCCTAATGATTAGAGCATAGCCATCAGACCCTATGGCTCTCATTAGCACACACCAACTACTTGCAAATGATCCTCAAAGGGCCCCTAAGTACATCAATGATCAAGCCGAGGCTATTGCACATTTTGAGTACATGGAAAGAATGCTTGGAGATGACTGCATTCATGCCTGCATGAGGAGGTGGAATACATTGCCACACAGCTTGTAGATCAGGGAGTATCACTCCCCAACCAGGATGAAAGAAGCATTGAAGAGAGTTCCACTGTACAAGCGCTCTATGTAGAGTTTGAGGGTCAATTGGATTGGCCTCAAACTAATTCCCCCATTGTTGTTAGGACTACTAGAGGGTAGAAAAGAGGAAGAAGAAAAACAATAGTGGGAAGAAGTGGACAGAAAGGCAGGATTCCATTATAAAGAAGAGGATTTCACATCAGAAGCATGGGATATCAGGGAGGCCATTATGGCCATCGAAGATGAAGAGATGGACTAGTTTCTTAGAGGATGAGCAACACATTCAGTAGGGGGGTGATGATGAGCACCAGAAATGGGTAATTATATGATCTGATATTCACCCTATGAGTGACAACAGGTAAAGATTTATTTAACAAAAGGTATTATAGACTCATGTGTCGGTGTGTGTTCTGTGTTATTAAGAAACAGAACGATCAGATTGCCAATACACAAACATTTAAATGGAAAGACAACAGAAAGATACAGTAAGCAACCATAAAGACACAAGCAATTTTAATAAGGATTTCACCCTATTCTCCAGGGCTACGTCTCTGGTCCAACGTTCAGTGGTGGCCTTATTTTATTGGGTCTTTGACCAGAGAATTACAATGCAGGGACTCAATGTGAGTTCTCCTTAAGCATGTTTGCTTGGCAGGGCGGTACTTGGATTCCCCAAGCCAGTGAAGTACATAGACTCTTCTTCTTCCTACCAGCTCTGTGATCTTTCGGTCCATAGTGGAAGGAGCCAAATGCGATGCTCGATCCGGACAGATTCCTCTGTGGGATGGCTTGAATCTCTCAAGCTCTGACACTTGATGCTGCCACTAGTCAGCTCGGCCCTCTGTCTCTTCCTACTGCTGCTTTATTTCCTTCTTCTTTGGTTTCTGTCGCTTAGTGTTCAACTGTGTATTATGTTTCGCTATTCATGGCTTTTAGTCATTCGAACCCATGCCCGTTCAGTTCCTCTTCCACCTCTGTTGATTCACCTTCTACAGCTGTGCTTGGAGTTCCCTATTTGGCATTAGCATGAATGCTTAGGGTGTGGCCACGTGTCCCTATCTGAATAGCGCTAGCTTGCTCACTAGTTTTTTTCTTCAGTTACGTCGTGGATGTGTTCTTCCTCCACCGTGGCGGTAAAATAGACCTCAAATCTTCACAAATGCGGCTTAATCCTTCTTCAATTCCACTTCCTTCGTTGGGCACAATCTTAGCCGTCTGATCTGGGTCCCCCAGATCCAACGTCGTATGCACGTCCTGCGCGGTTGACCTGCTCGATTGATAACATGCGCTCAACGGCGATTTTCTCTCATCTCTGCCACCACGCATTGATCGCTAGGTGGGATCGCTCCACTTTCTCCAAAATCATTTACCGTTTGAGGGCGCCCTGATCAATATTGCCAATTTCTAGAGCACGAGTCCTGCCTTGTACGAGTAGTGCTTTGGCCTTTCCTTCCCACAGTTCTCCAGTTGGCCATGCGTCCAAGTGCTCGGGCTTCCCCCATTTTGGCCCTATTCACCCAATAATGCATCAAAATCACCTCCTTTTCCTGATTTGGGGCTCCCAGGGGCTACTTTGACCTCCTGTGCAGTCTCCATAGGCCTCGATCAGCGCGCTTTGACCAGGGTCCTCATCGTTCCATGTTGGCTACCATTGCCACTAGTTTAGGGTGTTTTTGATTGCTGTTTTTGGAATTTTTAGAGATTCATCCTGACTTGATACAATCATGGTTCTTTGCTAGTCTTTGATGGATCCAATTCGGATCACGGCCTTCCTATTGAAAGATCTTTTGGACCACCAAAAGTTTGTTTTCAAGAATCGACTAAGTGAGGGTATTTCTTTCTGACTTGTCCAATCTCAATCCACTTCGCATTGCTTGGCTTCGAACCTTTGAGCCTAATCCTGAGGTATTCCACTTGTCCACTGCGCATCGTCCTTACCTTCCTGTCCAACATTGTGTCTTCCCGTAATTCATTAAGATATTATGGTAGCAGATCATCAACAGAAGGTAATTGACTCTGCTCTTTAGGGTCCTCAATCATTGAAGGTTCAAACAACCTCAGGTAATCTGCATTTACGATTGAGTAGATGTGCATGTAAGCTGGTAGATCAAGGTGAAAAGCATTTTCGCCAATCTTCTCAAGTATCCTGAAGGGTCCATACCTGCTAGGTTTTATCTTTTTACCTTCACCTTGCATCCTTTCCTTGCTGATATATAGCCAGACTTGGTCTCCAACTTGAAAACTATGCTCCATTTGATGCTTATCATGCCTAGACTTGTACTTGGCCTGGCTCTTTTCCAGTTGTTCCTGTATTGCCTGGTGGATCTCCTGGATCTGTTCAATGAACGTAGTTGCCTTGTCCACATCATTGTGTCTATCAACCATGGTATCTTTACCAAAGACAAAATCCAAAGGAGACGTTGGTATGAAACCAAAACAGGTCTCAAAAGGAGATCTCTGTGTAGAAGAGTGTTTGTCTCTATTGTAAGCATGTTGCACATAACACAAGTGTTCATCCCAAAGTTTAGGGTGTTTGCTGCAATATCCTCTCAGTAACTGGATCATTGTCCTATTAACTACTTCTGTCTAGCCATCTGTTTGTGGATGAAAAGATGTGCTTTTCTTTAATTTGGTTTCTATTAGTTCCCACAAACTTGACCAAAACTTCCCCACAAATTGGGTATCTCGATCAGATACAATAAAAGTGGGTAATCCAAAATGAACCCATACATGTTCAAAGAACAATTTTGCAGTTTGTTTAGCTATAATCTGTTTACTACAGGGTATCAAAATACACATTTTGTTGAACCTATCCACAACAACATATAGATAATCATGACCTTTCCTAGATTTAGGTAGTCCTCCAACAAAATCCATGGAAATGCTTTCCCAAGGGTGAGAAGGAACTGGCAATGTAGTGTATAAGCCTAGTTTTTTGTTGATGGGCTTTCTTTTAGCACACATAGCACATCCTTTTACATATCTAGAAACTATCTCACTCATTCTCAGCCAACAGCAGAACCTTTGCAACTGTGCAACTATTTTACTTACCCCAAAGTGACTTGATATTAGAGAAGTGTGTGCTTCCCTAATTATCTTTACTCTCTTAGTTTGTGGAATGCAGAGTTTCCCACAATGATATAAGAGTCGGTCCTTCATTTGATAGTCCAATTCCTCTATTCTTTTTCCTTGACTCAAAGTTGCATATACATCTTTAAAGTCCATGTCCTGAGCATACTATTCTATGTAGCTTTCATGCAGCACATAATTATGCTTAAGTATGGTAGATGCATTTATAATGGGCCTAGATAACATGTCTACAACCTTGTTATGTATGCCCTTTTTATATTTGATGAATAAGTGAAACTGTTGTAGAAAATCCATCCATATGTAATGTCTTGATTGCTGCAACTTAGTTTGGGAGTGTAGATATTGAAGTGGTTGATGATCAGTGTGTATTACTGTCTCTTTGCCCATTAAGTAATGTTTCCACTTTTTTACACTCTGAACTAATGCATACAATTCTTTATCATATGTAGGATAGTTAACTACTGCAGGATTAAAAATCTCAGAATGATAACACATGGGTTTACCGTGTTGTGCCAACACTGCTCCCATGGCATAGTCACTGGCATCAGTTTGGATCTCAAATGGTCTTTGGAGATCTAGCAGTGCTAGTACCGGTGTTGTACTAATCTTTTCTTTCAAGGTGTTGAAGGCTTTCTGTTGTTTGCCTTCCCATTGAAAGACCTTGTTCAATCCTGTCAAGGCATGTAAGGGAGCTGCAAATGAGGAAAAATTTGAAATGAAATTCCTCCAATATTGTGCTGCTCCTAAGAAGCTTCTCACTTCTGTAGTAGACTTAGGTTTAGGCCAGTTTAAAATGATTGCCACTTTATAGGGATCTATTTTCAATTCAGCCCCCCCTACTATGTGACCCAAATAATTTAGAGAGGTTTTTCCAAATTCACATTTGGAGAGCTTAACATAAAAATTTTCTCTTTTCAAAACATCTAATGTCTGCTTAACATTCCTTAAATGTTCTTCCCACGTTTTACTAAAAATCATAATGCCATTTAGATACACAATAACAAAATCATCAAGAAAAGGTCTGAGTACATCATTCATTAATCTCATGAAAGTAGCAGGAGCATTGGTTAAACTAAAAGGCATAACCAACCACTCATACAATCCCTGTGTTTTCAAAGCAGTCTTCCATCATCTTGCTCTGCAACTTTGACCTGATGGTATCCACTGTGCAAATATATCTTGGTGAAATAAACAGCTTCCTTCAATTGATCTAAAAGATCATATATGCGAGGGAGGGGATAACGATTTTTTATTGTTGTCTTATTCAGTGCTCGGTAGTCAACACACATTCTCCACGAGCCATCTTTGTTTCTCACCAAAAAAATTGGTGACCCACATGGTGATGTGCTAGGCCTGATGAACCCTTTCTCGAGCAACTCCTGCACCTGCTTCTTGATTTCAGCATTCTCTAAAGCAGACAACATGTACATCCAAATGTTAGGCAATGGAACACCTTGCTACAAAATAATATCATGTATTATTCCCTTTTTGGGTGGCAGACCTTTAGTTTCTTGGAACAAGACATCATATTCTGAAACAATATTTTCTATATCAACTTGCTGATCAGCATTACAACCCTCAAATATATTGGTTTTATTAGGTTTATTTTCCTTTACAACCATCAGTAGGAATTGTTTGCATGAATTTATCATTCTTTTCATCTGTCTGAGTTTATGAGAGTATAATTATTCTTGAGCTTGTGAGCTCTTACAAAGTATTCGATTCCACCTTTAACAAGTAGATACTTGTTCTCATCTCTATAGAAAATAGCCTTTCTATCATACAAGTAAGGACTTCCTAAAAAAATTCCACATATATCCAAAGGAATTACATCTAACTCAACCTCATCTACAAATGTTGACCCAAAAGAAAACTTGAGTTTGCACTGTCTAGTTACTTGTAGTTGTGCTTTATCATTCAACCATCCTAATGGGTATGGTTTCTTATGAGGTGTAGTTGCTAATCCCAATTTCTTTACAATTGCCTCAGAAATTAGATTTACTTGTGAGCCACTATCAAACAAAGTATCAATCTTTTGATTTTTGGAAACAACTCGAATATGGAAAAGCTCATGCCTTTTTTTCTCATGTTCTTCATTATTAACAGATTGAGTAGAATTACTAATAAATGCTTCAGAATTCTTACCTTTTATACATGTGGCTGCAATGATTGTTTCATCTCCCGAGTCTGACCCAAATCTTTCTGAATCGCTGCAACAATCTTCTTCTTCTTGTCCTTGGACTTCTTAGGTCTCAGCTCTAGATGCAGAATCCAACAGTGTTCATCATCATGCCCATCCTTTTTAAAGTGAGTGCATGAACCTTTGCTTTTCTGTGCAGTGATAGCCTTCCTTACTTTCCACTTCTGCTTTCTTTTCTCCTTGCTCTTGCTTACAGTGGGTTGGGATGGTCCCCCAACTTCTGGATTTCCATTCTTTCCTCTAGCTTCTAGATGAGTATTTTATGTTTGTGGAAAAAGCTGTGAACAGTTTATGAAACCAACATTTTGGACTAGCTTAGTGAGTCCATCATCAGGGCAATGTGATTTGTATTTTGAGAAGAGAGAGTGTGAAATTATTGAGCTATTAATAGTTATTTGAAAAAATATTTCATGTCTTTTTTCTTTTTTCTTTTTTTAATGTTGATCTAACTGATTCATAATTATTAATTCATATATATATATATTATATATATATATATATATATTAAGTGACTGTTTAATTAATGATGAATTATATTTAAATGTATTTATTTGATTTATATTTATTTATTTTAATTTTTTAATTTGTTTAAATTTATTATTATTATTATTATTATTATTATTTATTTATTTAAAAAAATTTATTATGTATATATTTAAATTTATTTATTTATTCATTTTATTATTATTATTATTATTAGTTATTTATTTATTATTATATTCTATGTTATATATAAAAGTTCTTTGTTATGTATTAAATGCTTTTGAAGTAATAGTTTGAATTTAATTTTAATTTAATTTTAATTTTTTATTTATTTATTTTTTTGACTTGTTAAATTATGTTAAAGGGAGTTAGATAGATTCATTTATTTATTTATTATTCTATTAACTTGTATTTACTGTTTTTTTATTTTATTTAATAAGTGTTTCCAGGTGCTACTTAATTTTAGACCGTCATCTCTATTCATGTTGTTGGAGGATTTCTCAATTTCAATTGCCTCTTTCACCCTTCTTTTTAAATAATGGTCTTCCTTGTGAATTAATTTTGCTTGTTCCATACAGATATAGTGTGAGGAAGAACATGCGTGCTCTGCCGGACCTGTTTTTTTGACCTGTTTCTTGTAATATCATTAATGTGTTCTTTTAATCTTATGCCAAAGGATCTCCCTGTTTCACCTATATATAATTTTCCGCATGAGCAGGGAATCAAGTATACTCCTTTGTGATTTTTCGGGTCTATTAAGTCCTTAGCAGAATCAAGAATGTTTTTTGGGGTGTTGGGGGGCGTAAAGGCAACCACGATGTTATGCTTAGCGAGAATTCTGGAAATTTTGTCTGTGGTTCCTTTTATATAAGGTAAGGAGATTCTAGGGTTTTCAAGAGTTTTTCATTTTTGGTTATTGGTCGTGGATTCTTTAATTATTTTTTGGATAATGTGTTTCTGATAGCCATTGTTGATGAAGACCTTCTGGAGATGGTTAAGTTCTTCCTCTAGATGTTCAGGGTCAGAGATTCTAGAAGCTCTAGTGGCTAGGGTTTTGATGACACCAACTTTTTGTTTCAGCTGGTGGTGGGAATTTGAATGAAGATATTTGTTAGTGTGAATCTGTTTCTTAAAGACCTAGTGGCTTAGTTTTCCATTTTTCTTGGTAAGGAGGACATCTAGGAAGGGGATTTGGTTGTCTTTTTCAATTTCAATAGTGAATTTTATGTGTTTAGAGAGACTGTTTATGTGAGATAAAAATTCATTAAGTTTATCTAAACCATGGCTCCATTTAGCAAAAATGTCATCTACATATCTTTTCCATTCTTCAGGGGTAAAGGGGAAAGACCTAAGGGCCATTTTCTCAAAGTGTTCCATGTATAAGTTGGCAATCAATGGTGATAATGGAGAGCCCATTGCAACACTATGTGTTTGCTCATAGATTTTTCCTTTGAAACCGAAGTGTTATCACTTAAAACCACAGTTCACCTATGTCCAAAGATTCATATAAAAAAATTTTGGTTTAAGTCAATAGGTTTTTAGGTGTGTCACTTTAAAATTAGTTTTTCCAAAGGTATTGATGTGAGTCCTTGTAAAAAACCGTTAGATACCCTCTCTCATGATAGTTAA